>JALPCC010000086.1:0-66070 GCA_026538405.1 Cryptococcus sp. GC_Crypt_2 | reverse complement strand
GCCTATCTCCAAGTTGGACGTCGACACCTATTGTTGGTCGACGTAGCCTAGTGACAGTCTCTATATTGACCAAGTAGGTTTGATACTGTGTGGATAGAGGATTGGGGTGTAGAGCCTAATCCAATAGAGCCTTCAATAACTTATCATACTTCAATATCTGATCAGTCAAAGTTTGGTTGAATATCAATAGAGGATTGGCCGGGTTAGTCCGGTACTTAGTCAATAACCGGCTTTAGCTCTGGTAGATCCGGTGGGTCACATGGCAGGACCAGCGATAGACGCGGTACAGGTCATGACGCAAATACGCCTTTCCGCTACCTCAATATGGTCATTTCACATTGGATTTGGTCAAACAGAGCAATAAGTGACTGCTAGAAGCTTGCAGCTTGCCTGTTGTTGAGTTATTGCAAGGTATCTACAACTTGACAATGGAGAAATGGGTGGAGAGACAGAAGGCTTCAAGCTCCAAATGCAGGTTCTCAGAGCTTTTCACAGATCAATGATGAGGTACAGGCCCGCCAACAAGGTTGCAAGAAGTCTGGGGTGGCTGGTCATAACTCTAGAACCTGTGAGTGTGATTCTGATCACTTGTAAGACTGTCATGATGGCCACGTTCTCTATGTTACTTTTGGCTACTTCCAATCTATCTACCTTTGAAATGCCACGTCAAGCCTCAGCCCTACGGCCTCGGTCTTGGCCGTCTGACGGTTCACCTGTCCAATGGTTTGAGTAGTTCTGTCCATTGGTCTAAGCCACTCTTTCTATCCTTTCAACCCTATCAGTAGAAGTTTGTCCAACTCAAAGGAAAGTAGTACTGGAAGTATATAGAGAGCTGGTTGAATTCTAGTATCGGTAGAATTCTCCTATCTAAAGTCAACCATCTAAATCGTAGTCTATATCTAAACTTGCATCTAATCTTCTACGGTACTCTTCTAGCTATCTACTCGATACCTATTGGAACTATCTAATCTACTCTATCTATCTATTGATCTATCTGTCGATCTATCAAACTATCGATTTATTAATCCATTGCTCCATCTCAAGGTTATAAGGTCTATTCAATACCGTAGACGGTCAGTGCACTGTGACAAAGACCCATACAGGCTTGATCAAGACATTTTATAAGAGTTATAGAGGTGTGAAAGGTGCAAAGGTGCATGCATGAAAAGTGATTGGTGGTAGTTTAGCAGTTGAACAGTAACCTGTATGTGGCATATTGTTATCAAATCACAATTTTCAAATCAATTGTATTTTATGTACCAAACTCAAAAAATATCGTTAATAAAACATAAATTCATTCTTGCGCGCTACTGGACATTCCCCACGTTACCCCGCATGATGCGATTTACATTTTTGGCTCATCGTTCGGTCTTCTATATCCCTATTCACCATGAAGTTAGACGCAAGAGATCTACGCTACGTCTCGACGGACGAGTTCAAGGTATTGTCTGCGGTATGTTGAAATTTATCTAGTGTAACAAAGCTGACGAGATAGGTGGAGACTGGGTCGAGGAACCATGAAGTCGTTCCTACACCTTTAATCGCTGAGATTTCTGGAGTGCGGGGAGGAAACGTTAACAAGGCACTTGGAGAATTGGCAAAGCGAAACTTGGTTGCCAGGGTGCAGAACGCCAAGTGTGAGCTACTTCGTCAAGGGGGTCGTGTATGAGCTGACCAATAGATGACGGGTACCGATTAACATACGGTGGTCTCGACTGGCTAGCTTTGAGGGCATTTACGAAACGTAAACCATCCACGGTCTCGGCAGTAGGCACCCGAATCGGAGTAGGAAAGGAAGCAGATGTATACATGGTAGCGGACGATAACAACGAGAATCGGATCCTGAAACTTGAGCGGTTAGTGTACGGTTAATCGCAGAGCTGATGGAAGACTTGGGCGAATTTCATTTAGGGCAATCAAGACCAAGCGGGACTACCTTGGAAAGAGAAAATCTGCTAGCTGGCTGTATATGTCTAGATTAGCTGCTCAGAAGGAATTCGCTTTCATGAAAGTGAGTCAATACCCTGAGTGAAGCTGATGAAAGGTGTTGTATGAAAATGGATATCCCGTACCAGTCCCCATTGATCAGGTTCGGCATGGTATCGTTATGTCGTGGATCGACTCCTATCCTCTGTAAGTCTATCTTGAGGTGTTGCAACATCCGCTCACGACCAGGCGCCAGATTGAATCGGTTGAATCGCCTTCCGACCTCTATGCTACCTTGATGGAATTTATCGTCCGACTAGCAAAAGATGGTCTGATTCACGGAGACTTCAACGAATTCAATATTCTTATCAGGCGGAAAGATGGAGAGCCAGTGATCATTGATTTCCCACAGATGGTCAGCACGCGACATCCTAATGCCGAATTGTATGTGTCCAATCATTTCGAAGGAATTGGTGCTGATTCGCAGTTTTTTCAATCGAGATGTCAATTGTGTTCGCAAGTTCTTTAGGAAAAGGTTCAGGTACGAAGCTGCGAGCTGGCCTACTTGGAGGGATGTTCTGACGATCGACGAAGAGGATGAGGAGGGCAACGAAGGAGAAACGGGCGTGGATGCGGAGGATGCAAAGCCCACGACGGGCAGGAGGCTCGACCTTGAGGTGGAAGCGAGTGGATTCGGTCAAGCCATGCAGACCGAGCTGGAGGATGTAAGTGACCACCTCCTCCCAAGACTTGGCTGACCAAGTAGTACATGAATGAGGTCCAGGATATGCCCCAGAGCGATGACGACGACGAAGAGGAGGAGGAAGAAGAAGAAGAAGAGGAAGACGAGGAGGAATCAAATGCCGTTCCAGACGAGAGCAGTGACCCTGTCGAATTCGACGAAGAAGCATTCCAAAAGCAAATGTCGGATCGTCTGGAAGCTATGCGACTCAATAAGGCTCTCGGCAACGACGACCCGGAAGATTTAGAGGAAGAGGTAGAGAGTGAATCAGAGTCAGAATCGGAGAATAGCGATTCCGACTCAGGTGACTCAGTGGGACCGGCCATGACAGAATTCTCGTCGTTCGACCAGAATAGAAAGAAACGACCCGCGCGGGCACCTCGCACAAAGGGTTTGACGAGGGCGGATGAGCTGAAATTGACGGTGGCTCAGCAGGTCGGCAAGGAGCGGGAATCAAAGGAAAAGAGATTCCACTCGAAGAAGTCAGTCAACAAGGCTGGAAACGCCAAGGGGCATAAATGGAAACAAAGTGATGCGTTCCAGGTGGGAAAGAACTCTGGTTGGTAGTCTGTCACTCTCGTTATTCATAATTCACTGTTTCACATGTACATCATCTGTAACACCTGGATGTGGTGGTCAACTAATAGTCGAACCAGCCAAGTGCCTCGCCAGTCCTGTAGACCGCTCCGCCTTCTTGTCCGGGTCGGGTATCGAGAGCATGGTAAGTCGCCTTGGCGGTGGGAGAGGCTTTGTGGCATCGTACTACTTGTCAGCACTTTCCGCATGAAAACACACAGACATACCGTGAATACACTTGCCATCTTCAATCTCGATCTCGCCAAAGTACTCGATACCCATGGGTCGAGTGACGGTGAAGTATCGCAAAGGGTGATAATACTGCCATTAACCAGCAGTTCCCACGTAACGCGGCAAACGTACCGAGATTCCCTTTTTCTGCCCTTCAATGACGAGATCAAGAGCAGCAAGCTCCTTAAGGCCATGTCGCTTATCCTCACTACGCGATCAGCTGGGACACAGATATAAGGAAGCTTCGACTGACATGGCAAGCTTGTTCAGCTTGACAAGGACTTCATGCCTGACTCCAGCATCTTCAAAGACGGCCAATCCGTCTGAATCCATCTTCTTCACCTGCCCAGCCTCGGCATCGGAAGGAAGGGTGGATCGATGATTGTGTTCTTCGGTGTGAGTATGGCCATATCCTACGGCGGAAACGGCGGTGGAAGCGAGGTTGCTGGCGGTATTGACTGCGCCAGAGGCGAGGTTTGATGCGGTGTTCTTCTTGTTAGCGGGGTGGGTGGTCCAACGGGTGTTGTCACTTACGAGGACGGCTTGCATGATGTTGTTGTAGGATATCTTGGAGTGGATATACAGTGAGTATATAGTGGGTGTACAGTGTTGAAGTGGAATGATGGAGCGAGTGATACTCCTTTACTCCTTGAAACCACACACAAGAATGATGTCACCAAACACATCCTTAGCCATCCTCAAAGTGGCACAGGCACACCTCCTCTATCCCCTATACTCTGACTTGGCAGGCATCACCTCTCCCGTACCTTCATCCACTTGGCCTCCAGCAGGTGCAAGTGCAGCGACCCTTTTCATCCTCGCTTCCATATCTGCCAAACTCAAACCGCAAGCGCAGTATCGCCACATGCCTGATTTCCCTTCTGTTCCTTTATCGAACCCAAGCACGATCTTCCGTCCACAGAGCTTACATTCTCCTTGTGGAATCGAGCCCGAGATACCTTTATGATGAACAATGTAATCTTTGACACTGTAATATTTATCGCAGATGAAACAGGGGTCGTCGGTTCGTTGTGGTGCCACTGTATCTTCAATAGTATCATATGATGGGAGGTCCACCACGTCGGGGATGAGAGCGCAGGAGGGCACCATGACGGGTCGGCGAAGGGTCAATAGACGCAGTTCGGTTTGAGCGGGATCGCACAAATTTCCATAGGCGTCTTCACCGAAGACGGAGAACCAAACTTTCATGGTGAGGTGGTGGCTCACTCGTAGCGGCGTGATAGTGCTGTGCAGTCAGTGTGCTGTATGTAGGCGTATGGTGTAGACATTGTGTGAGGAGTTGGGACATACCCGAGCGGCGTTGACGGTCTTCCATACTCATCGTTAGGTAATCTCCCATTTCCCTCGATGACACAAGACTCTCCCGGATTCCCACTCCAAAGCGCCCCAGTATGTCGAAGTGGCTCGTTGGGAGGAGGTGTTGTACCTTGAGAACAGAGCTCGAACACTCTGGTCCTCACTACTGGTTCTGCATCCTCTGGATCACGAGGCGATTTCAGACTGGTAGTTTGTTCTAGGGATACTGCAATTGCGTGGATGGTGGTATGTGGTGCGGGGTCGGGAAAGACTAGTCTGTAATTGAACAATGCGCATATCGTCCACTAACAAATCAGCATATGTGAGGGATGGATTAACTTACTATATCAGAAGTGAAGTGCTGATTGTAAACACCCAAACCAGGAGTGACGCCCTCTCCCTTCAGATCAAGATTGATAACGCCCTCTCCTGGATTCTCGTGTATCACCATACAGGTTCTCTTCCCTTTTACAATCTCGACCGTATCTTCATAAGGTGGTGTATGCGTTCCGCTAACAACTGGAGTGAGAGGTGCTCCCGAAGTCGAAGATTCTGCGTAACTCGGCATACGAGAGGGACCAGAGCTAGATTCCGCATAACTGGGCATGCGAGAACTGGAGGCAGAGCTGACTTCTGCAAGACTTGGTATCCGAGACACTGACGGTCGAGGTGAGGACGTCCTTGTTGTGGGGCGCGATCGTGATGGTGTGATTATTTCAATAATGGCGAATATGGTGTGCGTAACCCTTCCTTCTGGGTGAAAATCGTGAGCCGCCAATGTCCTCGGTACTCTTATCCTCCAATCGAATCTAGCACTTTAGTCTTGCTTGCAGGGAGAACAAAGACACATACGTATGGGCCCCTTCATCCAGCACCATACCCGAAGCGACGTCCACCGCGGCCTCGAAGATCGTATCTTCCTCGTTCTTCCTACCCTGCCCCAGGTCCAGAGTTGAGATAGTGACTAATCCAGCTCGAATCGATTTAATCCTCCTAGATCCGCTCCCGGCTGCTAAGGTGACTTCTATTCGACCATTAAGGAGGACAGTATCGTCATACGCGCTACCCCGAGATGAAAAGGAGTGAACGCCATCCGGAGGGGTAAGGTAGAAATCGCCTGCGGGAGGGTGGAGATGGGTGATCGTGACAGGAGAAGTAGGAGACCGTGCGGGTGATTGGTCTCGTGACTTCGATCGTGAGCGCGAAGGGGAGAAGAACCTTCTGAAAGCCATTGTCACGAGAATTAGCTGTAGCTATGTGCCGAGCACACAAAGATCTAAAGCGTAGAGAGCTGCAACGAGGTTGATTTATTTTGACTCGGAGTCCGCTTTTTGCGGGCGGCAGTGATTCAGCACGTGATATGGAGTGGGTATGTCACAACGGGCTCGTGTAACTGCATAAGTACCTGACGAGCAGTGGTGTATGTGCAATCGCGTCTAAACATCTATGTCTTCTCGGTCGTACTGTATTATCATGCACGGTCACGACCTGTCTGGAGCCCTAGAACGCGACCGAGAATTGCGTCCGTCTTCCTTTGGTACGACCCCCTCGACAATAGCTCCTTCAGCTGTGTCAACCTTCTTCATTCTCTGCTCCATCTCACTCAGGCTCAGTCCGCATGCACAGTCTCTCCACATCCCTGATCCTGGTAGCACAAAGTTACGTCCGCAAATCCGACATTTGCCTTCTGGCAACTGACTGGGTGCGTCCGAGTGATATCGTTGTTTGGCTAATAGCATCTGGGCTTTGTAGTCGTTTGGCGCAATGTTCCGGCGACACAAGACGCATGGCAAGTCTGTTCTGGTTGGCAGTGAAGTTGTCTCGGTGCTCTCATCTGGGGTCTCAGTGGTGCTCTGGGGCGAGGGGTCTGGGCTTACAGGTCGGCAGATCGACAAACTCGGGGATGAGGGCACACTGCCATCAGTTAAAGGCGATATTGTCAAACTCACTGAAGGGATCGTAACCGCTTTACGCAATGTCAACGTCCGGACTCGTGTCTTGTACTCTTCACAAGCATTTCCCCATTCATCTTCCCCTCGAACCGAAAACCAAACTTCCATAACAAGCGAGTGGGTTACCCTCAAAGGCGTTTCGATACTGCCGTCAGTAATATTTTAGTTATAGTCCTACCCTTCGGGAGTGGAAGGTCTTCCAAACTCATCATCCGGAAGCCGAGCGTATCCTTCAATCTCGCAGTATTCTTTCTCTTCCCCGCGCCATATTGCCGGTATATCTTTCGTGAGGCGTTGCTGGGGATGTGGTGCTTTGCCCAAAGCTAAGACCTCGAAGGGACGTAAGCGTGATATCGGTGTTGTTTCGCTATCGCGCGGTGAAGTGACATTTGTAGTCTGTTCGAGGAATATACGGACGGCGTAAATTGTAGCGGAAGAAGAAGGGTCCGGTATCGTCAATTGGTATTTGAATAGTGCGCAAACCGACCACTTCTTGTTCAGCATTGCCACGGGCCAGGAGGGAGGACTCACCACATCAGAAGTGAATCTCAGGTTATATACGCCTAGCCCAGAAACACCACCTTCGCCTCTCAGATCCAAATCGGCAGTCCCTCCTCCAGGCAATTCATGGATAACCATCAAACTTCTTTTGCCCTCGAATCGCCCTTTCAGCATAGGTACCCTCTCAGGTTTCTCATCCACATATTCAGGTGGCTTCTCACCTAGTGGACTGGTGATAGGCGAATGCGTAGGTGAATTCGAGCGAGAGGGTAGAGCACTCGTATCACCAGAAAAAGCTCGTCGTGGGGAAGCGGCTCGACGTCTTCCTCTCGGGGATTCTCCTTCCACCTCGGCAAAGAGATTATGGACGACCTTGCCTTCTGTATGCCAGTCATGCGCGGCTAAAGTGCGTGGTATACTTAGTGTCCAGTCGAAACTACCATCAGTGATACCCACAAACGGAAACTCACAATTGCGATCCTTCTTCCAAAATGGTTCCCTCGCCGAGTTCCACCATCCGCTCAAAAATCACATCCTCTTCTTTTCCCCGTCGTTGTCCAAGGTCCAATGTCGAAATAGTCCTAATCCCCACTCGTATACTCTTCACTCTTCTGTGTCCACTCCCCGGTGGTAGAAATACCTCGAGTCGTCCACCATATGGTACTTCCGGTTGATATACGGCGGAAGCAGACGTGGGTGATGGAAGATAGATGCCGCCAAAAGCATGGACGTGGTGGGTGAGCTTGACATTCTGGAATGAAGCTGGAGAGGGCGAACGCGAGCTGGACGCCGAGAATAGCTTGAGGATCGCCATGTTGATGAGGGTATAGTGCTCACTACTGGTGACTGACCGCCAGTCGATTGATGTACCTGATTCTTCGTCAGGCACAATCACGTTGTTGTTCGAGGACATTGTATGGCCATATGCATAGCGCTATTCTACATGTCTACTGAGTCTACCAAGGTCTCCAACTCTCCTTACCTCCTGACCCACTCAACTCATTCGTGATGGATTTATGTGCAGTCATCAAGTCTGAAAAGTCAGCCAAACCCCCACCACAAGTGGAAAGGTAGACTTACAATCGGTATAACTCAAAGCATCATTATTCGAATCCTCAACCAGTTGATTGGCGAATTCAATCTCCATTCCATCCATGTTCTGTCGAACGATGATAATGGGCAGAGAATGTCCAATAACTCTTTCAAGATGGGTGATAATATTGCGGATCTGAGTCGACAAGAGGGTGGGTAATTTAGGTAATCGCGTCATTCGAACGTCCAATTCTTCTGGAGACTCGACGCCATACAAATCGTCGAGGATCTGAGGCGAGACAGCACCTCCAAACCACAACATGACTGTTTCGCCATTTGCTAGTTGTCAGCTGACTTCAACAGTCAACAGTAACATATCACGCAAACTTACAAAGCAGGTAGGCACCCTCTGCGACCATATACGCGTAACTCGTCCGCATGAAAGAAGGCAATGTCAACCTGCCCTTGGTGTCCAAGAAACCCACATCCGACGTCAGGTCGTGAATGGCCATCATACGGGGATAGAGCAGTGTCATAGTCCCACTGACGGATAGCGAGCGAAAGACCCGCATATAATGTGCTCGCACATCGCAAGTGACGTTTCCTCCTGATTATGAGCTCGGCCTTTAGGTGCTCTCTAACCTTTTAGAGCTTTTGACTTGAGCATACACAGTGTATATAGCGGAAGGAGCTTGAAACCTTCCGGGAGTATTAGCTGCGGGTCAGCATATCGGATGTCAAAAGGATGGTGCCAGCTTACTTGACCAGCCCGTACCGCTGGGGCGCAGTGTTTGCGGTACATCAACAACACCTTGTTACATCGATCACCCAGTGCTTTTCTGATGTCCTTCAATGACCGAGTCGCCATTTGCGAGACGGCTGCCACATCAGCCACAACCCCATAAGACACACTCACCGTCTTTCACGTAGACCGCTACACTGGCATCCAGATCGGCGAATCTGAAGACATTGCCAATCATACTTGTAACATCCATTGATAGATTCAGGCACCTGACTCGCCTCTCTCCATTTGAGCTAGTATACAGTATTGCAACTTGGACATAGGCGGGTTGGCGGTCGTCAAGTCGTGTACTCTCATGTTTCAAGATTGCCGCAAAGGCCTTCCCATCATCGATCGTCCCGAACTCCAAATCCGTCAAAGATCGCTGATAGAAATGACCAATATGATCGGCGACGCGTAAACCGTTTGAGCACCGTACGCGGACGGTAGCGTTGTACACCGTTTCACGCACTGCGACGCGTTTGATCTCGTCGTATAGCATTTCTCGATCTCGAACGGGCTGGAATTTCGGGTGGAAGAATACTTCACCACCGGTGGTCGCCGAGAGTGTCGAGATGGTAGCGACATCTGTGTACGCATCCGGGAACAGGAAAGCATTGACTCCGACTCCGGTCTCGGCGAGCTCGTCGGCTAGAATTCGCCAATATGGATGGCCTACAGTGAAAAGATTGCGCTCCTTGTCGGTGTTATATACTGTCGGATCATCTCGCATCTGTAGCTTCCCGGCTCCGAATGTCGGTAAAGCGGTCAGGAACAGATTGATCTGACCACCGACCATACGCTAAATTGTCAGCTCAATTTCTCTCTCGCGATTTACCAGTCCCGCCAGAGCGCCTTTTAATGCTGATCCCGCTGCTACGCGGTTACCATCTGGCTGATTCTCCATCATGTCCGGTAGCATTTGCAGCAGCTTTTCGATATTTGACCTGATGTCAGCTCAATTCGCTAAATGTCGACGAACCTCGATTGAATTGGATTGACGAGATAGCCGTTAATCAATGGACAGTACATGTCTTCTAAATCCGAGACCACCATCAATGAAGGCGACGAGATGTTGTGCTAGATGTCAGCTTTAGCTACGATTCGTGACTGTACCGATAGATTCCAGAAGCCTATTGTTTCGGCTACGGTGACAACAGCTATACGTTCATCAGATCCGATGACATCCTCATCCACTTCCTCTCCCTGATCCTCAGACTCCTCGTTCTGCTCAACCCTGGCTTTTGACCCATATAAAGCCCTTCTAATACCCTCACAAATTTCCCTCACAACCCCTCGGTGCACGCTAGGCCCACTGACATCGATGACAAACACTCTTCCAAGGTGTCTGGGTTTCCTCAATCTCCTTTCTTCCTTCTTCCTCTCTTTTTCCCTCTCGCGATAGCCTGGCGCAGGACTGGGACCGCGTGTACCCACAGGGGTCTGACCGAGCGATTGTTGTAATCCTCCAAGAAGATCAGACGCTGTCGAAGTCAGGGCGTCTCCTGCAGCTGCCAAGTTCGCGGCTGATCCATCATCGGCGGCATCCAAGAGAGAAGCTTCGGTCTGAACAGCCCAGTAATCACGAGGTACCGCAAAATCGACCGTGCCGTGCAGTAACTCCGGGCGTTCTTGGTGATCGGTCCTACGACCGGAGCCATCCAGGTGGGAAAAGTAGTTTGGATTGACTGGTCATTAGCTGACCTCATACATTACTCAAAGGCGACTTACCAGGATTAGACGCATTGCAGAGATTACACATCCACCTCTGTCCACCATCCGTGAACCTCGCCCAAGGGTTGATGTAGCCTCGACACTTGTCACATCTAGGTGGTCCCTCATCCTCCATTGGATTTGCAGGTCTATCGAAGGCGCTCTGTCCACTTGTCCAATTTGATATCAAGGGGATGGGAGCTTCGTCATAGCGTAATTGAGCAAAGGGCTGTACAATCACCGCCATCGGCAGAGCTGTGGTTTCAAGGAGCTGCGCATTGCTAGGTACAGTCATGAGCGTCGGTCTGAGATGCCGTGGTAGAGAGTTGCCTAACATCAGCTGACTTCCAACACGGCCGACGCACCTTGATCCACTCCACGATAATCCGTCACGCCCAGCGGCATTACTCCCCTTGGCCGACAGCTCTGAAAGTCTTCATCATCATACAGGTTCTGATCCAACTTCGCATCATATACTGGGTCTGGCACCTGACTTGGATCGATCCGAACTCTAGGTCCAGCCATTTGAGGACCGGAGCTATGCGGAGGCGCCGGTATATGATTTATTGGTGGGGCAAAGTTCTCTTGCTGTTGATGTTGAGGTTGTTGGAATTGTTGAAATTGCTGAGGTTGCGGTGATGGATCCTCCCCATAGTATCGCTGACGAGGTTGTTGAAGTGGAGCGTATTCTCCTGTTGGAGCCGGCGCTGGCCTATCGCTGACATTGTGCAATTGGGGTATATAGTTTGGGTCATTTTGGTTTTGATATCCGCCCTGCTGGTTATAGGAGGGCTGAGGGGAAGTCGACTGCGAATAGCCAGACTGCTGTCCTTGCGTGACAGGCGCTGTCAGACTGGGGTCTACCGCATATCTTGACCTGGGCGGCATTGTTCAGGTATGATGAGTTTAGGTGGGGTATAGTATTAGATTCAGTGCAAGGTGCTACGCGTGTCAATTTAAGTGGAAGGAACGTATAGTCCAGGCACGGTTACGGATGTATCCGGCACGGTTATGACGATCATCTTCTGCTGGAGGCGATAATTCACAGCTGTACACCTGCCGGAGGAACACTCAGCACATGCGATATCTAGAAGGCTGGGGAGATATCAACATGAGGATCAATGCAAATCCAACAGAGGTAAGCCTCAAGGAAGGCCATCCGCCACAACTGACGCTACAGGACGCCCACTCGGATGAGTCGGCATCTCTAGTAGATGTTCCTCGCTCCGCAAACGAATCCGCATCGCCGAATGCGCCATCGTTGCAGGACGAATTCGAGCACCTCTCATTCACATCCTCTCATACCAGCGATAAGAAAGCTCGATTAGTCTACTGCAAATCACACGTAGCGATACATCCCACTACTTTCAACAAAGACAATCTCTCGGGCTACCTCGGGCTGGTGGAGGTGGACGCTAGCGATATACCAAGAGTTGATACGGATAGTGATGGAAACGTCAAATCCACCCAGAAAGGAAAGAAGGAATTACTTGTGACATGGGTTCCCAACGAGCTATTGGAAAGAATGGATGAATCAGACCGAGAGGGGTATAAGCGAGTCGCCACTGGTTTTAGCCATGGTCCGCCAAAGGAGCAGGAAGAGGACGGTACGTTTTTCGCCGAGGAGGAAGACTGTGAAGCTCACGACCAGGGTTTGTTTTCGTTTCTGTTCCGCCACCAAAAGGCGAGAAATACGCGTTTTCGGTCTCGGTTAGTTCGCTTTACAGTATTCTCGTCTATCCAGTGAGTCAACTCAAACTTCGCCTCGAGTATTCCACTGACATTGCAGCCTAGTCTCAGCCACTGGTATGGATCCGCTACATTCAAGTAAGCTGAGTATCTCTTTTGTCCGAGTGCGGCTGATGTCCAGCCTTACTGGCGGTATATCGTTACCGACACTATACTTTCACGACGATGAATCCCCGCTACTAAACGCTCCGACACCGTCGACCACAGCGCAGCCGACGCCTCGCGCCCGTTGGGGCTTCCCGCCGTTCTTAAGCCTACTTCAAGCAAACACCACAGTCTTGCGATCGAGCTTACTGAACCCGCGAAACAGCCACGGCGCCGAGCTATGGCTTGTCAACCCCAGTAAAGCCGATAGAGAGGCTCACGAGGTGAGCATTGAGGAGCCAGCTTCACAACATCGTCGCGCAGCTAGTACCGATCAATCTCGATCACCTTCTATCCCTTATCCGCCCAAGGCAACCTACCCAAATGCAGCAGTCCTCGGAGCGACCACTCCAAAACAGTCTCTATTGACCTCTCTATCGAATCTCACCAATTTCTCCCGTAAAACCGCACAGCAGGTCCTCGCCCACCCCCTCGCTCAACCGATGATACCGCATCTACCGCCTGCCGTAAGAAGCTTTGTCAACGTGTCTGGCGAGTGGGAACGACCAGGCCGCAGACCGCCAAGAACGGGACGAGGTGGAGAAGTCGAGAATGAGTTCGATTCAGCTCGACTATATCTCGCCAGGTGGGCTCGGGTTGTAGCAGAAGAAGGCGAGAGAGCACGTCGAACAGAACGCCATACCGAAATTGACGATGATGTACGCGTTGGCTCGAACGACCTAGCTTCATCTCTGGGTGTGTTCTCGTTACTTACGAGTCCGAATTCGAAAAGGCCAATTCCACATCCGACAAGAGAACCACAGCATCCGATCACTTCTGAGGATTGGAGTGGTTTTGCTGCGCAGGGTCGAGACGAGCTATACGTCAGGCGAGAGATTTTCAGAAGAGGATTCAACGATAGTCCTGAGCTTGATCAAAAGCAGACCAGGCGAGAAGGATGGGAGGTATTGCTGGGAGTCGTGCCGTGGGACGAGGGAGGGCTCGGCGGAGGTGCGTCAGGCAAGACTGCGCGGATAGCTGCGAGGTCGACAATGCGACAGAGCAAGAGGGACGAGTATCAGAAAATGAAGCAATCATGGAAGACTCAGCTGAATGCCGGACAGCATCAGGAGGAATGGAAAGAAGAGTGGCACCGCATTGATGTGAGCGTTCGGAAATCGGGAATCATCTGATGACGCTAAAGGTTAGGTCGATTGCAGAAGAACAGATAGATCCCAAGCGATTTACGCCGTACCCCCCGAAGCTGTTAAGACCGGAGATCAAGAAAAAGAGGCGGGCGGTGCTGGAGCTGGATGGGACGGTGTTGGAGAAGAGGAAGAAGGAGGTATGGCGGGACTGAACCACAACATCGCCGCTTTACGGACCATTCTGATGACTTACCACACCCAGTATCCGGATCTTGGATATGTCCAAGGTGAGTTTCCTCAATCTGGCCGCACTGACGAAGCAGGCATGTCCGATCTGCTGAGCCCGATCTATATGGTCTTCGATGCAAATGAAGCAGATTCATTTTGGGGTCTCGTCGGAGTCATGAAGATGATGGTGGGTCCCATGCATGGTAATCGAGCTGACTGACAGGAAACCAACTTTCTACGAGATCAGAGTGGGATGAAACGACAACTTAGTACCCTTCAGCAGCTTATCGCTGTGATGGACCCAGAACTTCACGCGCACCTTGAAAAGACTGGATCGTTGAACCTATTTTTCTGTTTCCGCTGGATTTTGATCTCGTTCAAGCGAGAATTCGCGTTTGATCAAGTCATTCGACTATGGGAGGTATGTTATCGAGAGACTTCGAAGGGACACCTACCTGACTGACAAATCAGGTTTTATGGACAAATTACTATTCCAACCAATTCGTCCTCTTTGTCGCTCTCGCTGTCCTGCAATCACATCGAGACGTGATCCTGCGGTACCTCACCGAGTTCGACGAAGTCTTGAAATACGCCAACGATCTCTCCGGTACCATTGACCTAGACACCACTCTGGCCCAAGCGGAAGTCTTGTTCCTTTCCTTCAAAGGCTTGATCGAGGATGTTGACCATGACACAGCCGCAGACGCAGCTGGCGATCAGGGTCTGAGACGAAGGCGTGGTAGCGCTTCGAGTCACAAATCGATCATTGAAGAGAGGACCAAGTCGAAAGTGGTCGCGCCTGTTTTGAGAGATTTGTTGAAGTCTTGGGAATCTGACGAAGATGCGGAAGGTCCTGTACTCGTAGAGACCGCCTTGAACGCAGGGTCATCAAGGTCGACGGTAACACAGGGAAGGTCAGTCTGGCTCCAGAATACGAATGTCCCATTCATGTAGTGTAATTTCACGACTTTGCTATACTGTACCATTTGTAGGTAGGTTGTATTTGATGATCGTGGGGAATGTAACAGGATACACGACCTGTCGATAGATTGCCCCGTCGTCTCCGACGTTGTCTCGCTCCCCTTTGCAGATCTATTCAGGTCCCAGTAATAGCCCTCACAATTGTGCTACGGGACATTTTCTCGATGATTCGTGCCGATTCTCAAATCCGCGGAGTGCCCCTCATGGACTCCACTAAAACACCCGCACAAATGGGCCGATAAGTTGCATTTTTGGGGCTTTTCCTGGCGTCAAGCCAAGTCAGGTACATACATGCAGCTAGGATAAGCCATGGAATTCGCCGATTTATGCGCATGGCCATAATAGATGACTCTCTTGCATCACGCATCACAACTCAAATACCACTAGGTTAATAACGGCCATTTTCCGGTTTGTGGGTGGGGGCGAATATGGCCAGCTGATGATTTGGTCTAAAATAAGGCTTATTTCACGGCTACTAACGGTCCTTTACGATATCAGAGCGTGATCATGCCTAAGTGAGATGGAGCTAGGCGGCGACTCTTCAGTGGATTGTGATGACCGGCGTTTACTTACAGTACGCACTACTCAAAACGGCTACGAACGGGCCGTTATAAGATGCCGATTATATGATCTTAGTTGGGCTCCATGGTACTTATACCCAGCTGGACTGGGGAAGGGAGACTTTATCCACCAGCTCGCCGTCGCCAACCATGTCATATAACAGCGAATTACCTACCCCAGAGGCAGAGATCGATAAAGGTCTTCATTCCCACACCGAGGATGTCAAGCACACTTTACCCGTCGGAGACGGGTATATCGATGATCCCGCTAAAGGTCGAGTTCAGACTGTTCGGAATGTATGTTCCAGTTCTCCTTGCGGGGGACCTAGCTGACAAGCAAGGCGGATCTGTACGCGGCCGTCGCCGAGAGCAAGATCGACAGGTGGAGTAAGACCTCTTTGCACCTCTACTGTAGGTCACTCCATGTACCCGTCTCACTCAGGCCTGACGTGCAGACTCGGTCTTTGTTGCATTCTGTTGCGCCTGTGCCAACGGTTACGATGGATCCCTCATGACTGCCATTCTGGCCATGCCTCACTTCCAAAACACCTTCAAGACCGGTACCACTGGAGGAATGGTCTCGGTCGTCTTCTCCTTGTATACCGTGTAAGCCGACCTCGGTCATCTGAAATTAAGCTAATGGGTAGTGGTTCGATGGTCGGCGCTCCATTTGCTGCTGTCGCTTCTGATCGTTTCGGTCGACGAAAGGCTATGTTTGCCGGAGCGATCGTCATCATCGCCGGTGCCGTTATTGCCGCCACTTCTCACCACTACGCCCAGCTCGTCGTTTCTCGATTCGTCCTCGGATTTGGAATTGCCATCATGACTGTCGCCGCTCCAGCTTATTCCGTCGAGATCGCCCCTCCACACTGGCGAGGACGTGCTACTGGTTTCTACAATACCGGTTGGTTCGGTGGTTCTATCCGTATGTCCCCCCTTTCATCATCTGCCAGATCTGGGTTGACAAATAGCCGCTGCCGCCGTCACTTATGGATGCAATTTCATCAATTCGAATCGATCTTGGCAGATCCCTCTAATTCTTCAAGCATTCGCATGTGTGATTGTCATGGTTTCCGTCTTTTTCATTCCAGAGTCACCTCGATTCTTGATGGCCAACGGACGAGAGGAAGAAGCACACGCCTTTTTAACCAAGTACCACGGAAATGGTAGGAGTGATAGCAAGCTTGTTGCTTTGCAGATCGCAGAGATGAGGGAAGGTATCCGACAGGATGGTATCGACAAGACCTGGTGGGATTGTAAGTCAAGTCATCTACCGAATACAGATCTGAAAGATTGACCTATAGACCGACCTTTGTTCACCACTCACAACGGTCGATGGCGGATGGCCCAGGTTCTGATGATCTCCATATTTGGACAGTTCTCAGGTAATGGTTTGGGTTACTTCAACACGGTTATCTACGTGAGTGCCCCTTTCAAGTCACTGGGAGTCTGCTGACGAGCAGGCCAACCTCGGTGTATCAAGTGTATCCCAGCAGCTCGCTTACAATTTGCTCAACTCAGTCGTATCATGTATTGGAGCCATGACAGCCGTCTGTCTCACTGATCGAATGCCCCGTCGAAAAGTCTTGGTAATCGGAACTTTCACCTGCGCTTGCATGTTGGCCATCAATGCTGGTCTATCCGCCGTACTGGACAAGCAAGTTACGGGTGGTCAGACAGTCTCCAAGAGTGTTGCTCAGGGCGCCTTGGCCGCTTACTTCATGTTTAATATCATCTTCTCGTATGTCCACCCTTTTTTCCCCAAGATATCAGTTGACAATCAGATTCACCTACACGCCCTTGCAAGCTGTCATCCCTACCGAATCACTGGAGACTACCACCCGAGCTAAAGGTCTCGCTGGCAGTGGTATCATCGTTAGTGCTTTCGGATTCATCAATTCCTTTGCGGGTCCATACGCCTTGGGTAACATTGGGTACGTACACCATCACTTTCTTTCGATGCTCCCTCAGTTCCTGACAACCTAGATACCGATACGTCTACGTGTTTGTCGGATGGGATGTCGTCGAATCTGGTCTATGGTATTTCTTCGGGTAAGTTGTCATGATGTATCGATATTGAACGCGAATTGATGATAAAGTGTCGAGTCTCAGGGTAGAACCCTAGAACAATTGGAATGGGTCTACAACCAGCCTAACCCCGTCAAAGCATCGCTCAAAGTCGACAAGGTCGTTGTACAAGCCGATGGAAGGGTTACTGAGAAGGTTGAACTTTAAATCCTGCCACATATGGCTTATGGTAGAAGTGAGAAAGGGAGAAGTATAGGATTATAAGGTTTTTTTAAATGTCATCAGTTTGTATGCAATCTTGATCTTTCATCTGTCCTTCACATCGCAACCTTCCCCGCTCAAAAACAACAACAACAACAACTTGACCAATTACTGACTGGAAAGCTAGTGCCTGATTTCATCACTTGGGATGAAGCGCACGATATATGCTACCAATGACCTAGAAGCGGTTGATGGCGATGACGACGAAATCGTCACTTTTCGGTTTCACTCCTATGAACATCTGACACCTTCATCCCTATTCGGTAACGTTTCATGACTGATATTCATCCATGCAAAATCTCCCATGAACATTACCTGACCTTACATTTAGTGTTCATTCTCGATTTCTCTCAATACTACATCTCGTACATTACACAGCACGACGTGATCCGACTCAACTCGTTCGTCTTCATCACAACCACCTCCTTCTCCTCTGTCGCTCAGAATGTCGTACAATATCAACATGTCGACTAGTATGGAAGACGATAATTTTGCAATTGCAGATCAACCAGTCATGTCTACTGAAGCTATTGTTCTGATTGCGCTCGCTGCTGCTTCAGCTGCTTTTACATTGGGAGCTGGGATCTGGTGTCTGTTTTATGGGACTTTCGGGAGGGGATTACGGCAAAGACGAGCGAGAGAAGGTGGCCGAGTATGTTCCCATCTCTTCCTGCATCCTGGTCTCATCGCATTTCTCTCGCTTCCTGTCATTTTCAGCAGTACTTCCCTCACATACCACACTTCCCGGTGCTCAAGTCTCAGTCTCAGCTGACATGCAGCGATCCATCGCCTCTTCAGCCTCTGCCCCCGAGGAAGCACCAGCCACTCCTCGGCGAACCTCCTCATTCCGTCTCCCCTGGCTAGCCACAGAAGCTCGATCACCATACAAGAAAACCACACCGAATCAATCCCCCGCTTCCCCAGCGCCATCATCAGCGAGTTCACTGAATCTTCAGAAATTATACCCAATCTCCCCCGCCATGTTATCTATCCAAGCTTCCTCGCCCAATGCTCAGGTCATGATTCAATGTACAGCCGATGCTGTTCTCATGGCCGACCCAACCCCTATTCCGGCGACTTCCACCTCGACCAAGTCTCTTGACTTGAAGAAATTGTGGCCAATCTCACCGGCAATGTTATCTTATCAATCCCCTCATACTCAGATGTCAATTCGGTCAGCAATGTCTGAACAGGATATGAACCGTGCCAACCCCGGTCAAATCCAGCCTGTCAACCCAGTCAAGAAGGGCTTTAGGTGGTAGCAAAATTACCATTATCAATCGACTCAGGACAATATTCCCATAATATAATCAAGGCTCATGTTGTATCATTTATACTTATTGTAGCTCTAGCCACCAGGGCACGTCTTCGTTCTGCATATCTTTGGATCTCCATGCATTGGTCATTTTCGGATTTTGGTACCTAATTGGACATTCATGCATCGTTTGTGGTGACGGATTTCTGTATGATATTTGACATTGAGAATGCTTCTACTCAATCATGGCGGCGTCCAAACCCTGAACAATCAGCCCAATCCACGACTTCTCAAGTAGTGAGACTCACCAGACCATTGAGGAACATGTTGACATTCCTCAACTTCATCTCAGCCTGTTGAGGCGGTGTAGACGAGTTCCTAGCGCTTTGGACGGTATGTAGAATCTACTCATCAGCTGCACCCCATGACAATCCAGAACACATACAGTGTCCCTAAGTGCTCCGACTAGATTCGTTTGTTCGTCATCTGGAGCGTTCACCGCAAGGCTAGGCATTAGCTTGGCCCGTCATTTGTGACGCAGAGCTTACGCAGCGGCAAGTCCCCAGACTTCTGATTCTCGTCGATCCATATCCTGGTTCAACCTCTCGACATTGTTACCTATCAGGTATGCGCCGGGGCCGAATGCGGCTTTCTGCGCCAATGACGAAGGGAACAGTCCAGGTAGATGAGGTAGTAGGACCGATAGTAGGTATGCAAAGGTCTTGTTCCTGGGCATGTCAGCTTTGAGGACAACACGACTACTCGCGGGACATACCAGTGATCAAGATCAGCCGGAGAGAAACCTACACCAGACCTGATGAGGACTTGAGCTTTCGATAGTAGGGCGGTAAAGAGCGCGACACCGGGCTATATGTCAGCTTGTGTTAATGTTCCCCTAACGAGAGACATACCCTGGTAGAAGCCACACGCCAGACTTCCATTCGCTGGAAACAAATTCCAAACAATCCATTGATTAATGGTAATCCACATTGCTCGGTGATAATCCTATCTAGACCTGGAACGACGAATTGTAGGAAATTGTCGGTCTCTGCTTCCCTCTTTGCCCTTTCTTTTCGCTCAACCTTGGAGAGGATCGAGGCGTCAGCCACGGGAGGAGGCGGAGCGCGGGAGACAACATCCAATTGGGGGTATGTGGCCGTGAGGAGGGTAAGGAGGGTGATAGCCTGTTGAGGTTGGAGGTGACGCTGTAGTCGGGAGAAGAGTTTTTGGCCCTTGATGGGGTTCAAGAGCGAGACGACAGGATGAGGATTACTGCTGATTAGCCTTTCTTGCGACGTAGAAGAAGACACGCACCTGATATCGAGAGGCTCCATAACCATCAACTTCGTCCAGATCTCATCGCTCATGGCCAAACATGCCGAATTCCAAGCTTCGAGTCGGGGTACATCGTCAGGCGGTGGCATCTGCATCCTCGCCTGTTCCAGCTCTAGGATCCTGTCATACAATCCTTCGATGGCGACCAAAGCTTGTTTTCGAGTAAGGGCTTGTCGGTGCACGCCGGCTTGCTGGTTGAGCTGAGGCATTCTGATTGCTGTTTTAGCAGTAGGGACGGCGAGAACGGGTTTAGGGGCAGCGACACTAGTTCGCGAAACTCGACCGAGGGCACCTTGTAGAGCATCTCCACATCAGCAAGATCACAATAAAGTAATGATCAACTTACCATTACTCATTTGCTTATTCTTCCTCTGCTCGACTAATTTCTTGACCTGCGACGAAAGCTTCTGCATCGTCTTGTTTCCCATTTGACCAAATCGATTTCCACTAGCGCCTCCTACACCGAATCCAGCATCCTGCCCAACTTTGACAACGGCAGGCCCATCGATTTCCTCGGGACCCCTTTGGCGCTGTTTCTGAACAGCAGTGTAGACCTGGGCGTAAAAGTCGGAAGTGTATGGGTCGGCAGTAGCGAGTTGCGAGAGTTGTATACGAGTAATGAAATCTTTGTCGGAAGATCCCATGCAGTTGTTGTAGGTCGACATAGCCTGGATTTTGGCGGCGATACGTTCTTGCTTGGCGTGGTACTCTCGTGCTCTCTGCTCATGGTCGATATCTTGTTGCGGTCCATGGCCTTGGAATCCGGGAGATTGGCCCAATTGTTGTGGCTGGCCCTGACCGGGGAGGGGGAACATGTTATCGAGAAGGGCTTGCTGTTTGGCGTACCCAGAAGGAGCGAGGCCGAGCTGAACGGGTGTGTCTTCTCTAGATGGCTGTTTGAACGAGACAGGTTCACCTCCTCCCATCATTTCTCGCTCGATGTCCTCGAGTGATCGGACTTGAGGTTGTGAAGGTAGTGATGGCGGAGCAGCGGGTCCTCTTGCGTCTTCGAAATCCATGGCCGTCATCTCCGCCTCAATCTCTTCCAAAGTCTTGATCTGACCCATTGGTGGAGGACCTCCTGATCGACCTGCTGGCACTGGTGGTGGTCGGACAGCTTAAAATTAGCTTGCTCCTGATGACTCCCCTACAAGTCACTCACCAGAACGAGGTGCAGCGCCCCACATAGGTTGCGACATCGATGATGAGGGTGGTCCCTGTGGTTGCCTGACGGGCGCTTGGGATTGTTGCTGTCGGATCGGCGCGGGAGCTGGAGCTGCCTTGGTCTTTGGAGCACTAGGCTTTTTGGGCTCTGAGTAGAATGAGCAGCGATTCCATTGACGATGTGACAACTCACTCTCATGCCTAGAACTGAAGAAATCGTCCTCAGAAGCAGCGAACGGGTCGTGTACGGTCTTTGGCCCATATCGCGATTTGGTACTAGCGACAGGCCCTCTCGGTTTAGGCGCAAGTGCTGGAGCAGTATTTGCCCACTGGAAATCACGTCCTTTTTCGTCAGCCTCGCTCCATCATACTATATGATAGGACGTACCGACATCCCCTACGTCGCCAAAGGTCTCGTCATTCAGCTCATCACCACCTTCTAATAAGTTCGTGGCGGCTCCTTCTCCCCATGTGAAAGTAGCTAGATCATCTTCCTCTTGTTGAGCTGGGAAACCGTGGCCGAATGAGGTGGTATCGTTCGTCGCGAACCTGGATTGTTTGGGCTGTTGCTGTCCTTTATGTTCAGGCAAGGTGGTGTCGAAGCCGAAGAACGACATATTGACAGGATACCTCTTTTGACGGTGGACTAGATTCAGTACAATACCAAGGGGTATATATTGAGAGTATAGAGAGGACTCGTTATTAGTAGGTAGCCCACGGGTTCGATTGTGTTGGCCTTCATTATAAATTACTACTTTGAGTATATTGTGTCAAAGAGTATATTCAGGTGGAGGTAGTCCGACAAAGTGTCACTCTTTCTTTCATTCACTATCATTTTACACAGAGACCTCAAATCCTATACAATCCAATGACGAACAGTGACGACATTTCAATCGAGGCATTCAAGCCAGGCGCATCGGTCATACAGATATCAGGCCGGCATTTCAAAGACAAACACGGCAGAGTGCTCGATTTGCGAGGTGCCAACGTCAGTTCATCGAGTAAAGTGTATGGCTCGTTTCACTCCATTTGGCTGCCACTCATGCACCAGTCCTAAAAAGTTACCACCCAGAATCGATCGACATACCGAGTCAAGCTATGTCGGACGGCCATTTCCCCTCGAAGAGGCTGATGAGCACTGGGCAAGGCTCAAATCATGGGGTCTCACCTTCTGTAGGTCTGCCCTCCTTTGTCAAATGGGTCGAATCCCTTTGTCAGTGTCCTGATGCGAAGTGAGAATCAATGTCACTTGGGAGGCTATTGAACATGCTGGACCGTAAGTCAGCTAGATTGACACCGTGCACTAGCTGATGAGCAGTGGAGTATACGATCACGAGTATCTGGACTACCTGCGAGCGCTACTCACGAGCATGGGGCACGCGGGGCTGGTCGCGTATGTTGTAAGGTCTTCTAATCACTACTTTTCAGTAACTGAGACTACAGTCTATACACCAAGATGTGTGGTCCCGGTACTCGGGAGGAGTAAGCTGGTCGCTTGACTGCGTAACAAAGCTGACAATACCAGTCGGGCGCACCAGGCTGGACACTTGAGGCTGCTGGCTTCGACTTATCAGATGATGGCGAGAAGCTATCATTAAGTGGATCCGCGTTCCTGGACGGTATCAAAGGTGGCCGTCTGGGTGGTGAGCGAGGTCTATGGCCTACCGGCTATCAAAAATTGGCGTGTGCTACAATGAAGTACGCAAAATCGCCAATATTCCTTTGTGATCATACTGATCGGATAGTACCTTGTTCTGGGGCGGGTCGACATATGCTCCTTCCTTTATCGTTGATGGGCAAGATGGTAAAAAAGTCAATATCCAGGAATACTTGCAGGAGGCGTTCTTGAGAGCTATAGAGAAACTGAATGAAGCTGTGGGAGATCTTGACGGAGTCTTAGGTATCGAGGCAAGTCTACGCATCGTCTTCCTCTCGGTCGGGGGCTAACATCCAGCTCATGAACGAGCCTCACGCTGGATTCATTGGTTTACCCACTCTCCAGGAATGGGTAAATTACCAGACGCTTCAATTTGCCCGCAAACTGATGAAGTAGGATTATAACACCGATTTACACCTCGCGCAATGCCCTTCTCCTCTACAATCATTCTCGTTAGGCTCAGGTCATCCTACCAAAATCCCTTATTATGTCCGCGCATTCCCCTTCCCGACCCGCCAAAGCGGCACCGTCGTGGCGAACCCCACATCAGTCTCTGCATGGAAAGACCACGGTCAATGTATATGGGAGAAAGAAGGTGTTTGGAGATGGTCCGAGCAGAAGCAAGAAGGTGTCGCGTTACAGGACGATTACTTTTCGCTGAATAAAGATGGAGATGAAGTGGAATTCTACAGGGATTGTTATTTCCCGCTTGTTGAAAAATGGAATAAGAGGATCGGGGGAAAGAAAATGAAGATGGTTGGACCTATCCCGAACGAGTTTGCTCCTACTTGGCCTGCGGGATCGAGGCCTGACAATTTCGTGTTCGCTCCACATTGGTACATCGCGTCCTCCGTTCATCGACTCGCAGCTGATAGTAGGTATGACCTTAACACCTTGTTCAAGAAGAGTCTGGGATTCATGACAGTCAACGTCCAGGGCATGTCCAGGGTAAGTGTTGTCATGCTCGCGTACCATCACTCAGGCTGACGAGTAGGGTATGTATATATGGGAAGCTCTCTACTTTGGCCGAGAAGCAGCCAAGAAGAACTACGCGCTTCAGATCAAGAATATCGTTCAATCCAGTCGAGAGAAATTGGGAGAAGTCCCTGTCATTATTGGAGAAACTGGTGTACCCATGGATATCAAGTGAGCGTCCCAATACCAAGAGAGTGTGCCTGACTGGACAGCGATGAGGCAGCATTCAAATATGGCGATTTCAGCTGGCAAGAGAGAATGATGGATCATATCATATCTGCCCTGGAGTCTAGTATGATCGGGTTCAAGTGGGTTTCTCTTTAGGTCAGACAGAAAAGAAGCTGATGGTAGTCTTTGGGCGTACAATCCCTTGAATCGAGACGATACCGGCGATGATGTACGTATATACGGGTCGAGATCAACTGGGCTAACATGCAGTGGAATGCCGAGAATTTCTCTTGGTACTCGAGTCACAATCGAGATCTAGCCATTAAGGCTAGTGGCAACGAGAAGTCTGTCTCTCCGAACACCGGCGCTAGACTACTGGATGCTATTGTCGTATGTCACATCTCTCGTACCCACATGAAATAATACTGATATATAGCGACCCTACGCTATCGCGACTGCTGGGACACCTTTGTCAATCAAGTTCGATTATGAAACTTCGGCTTACACCTACCGATTCACCTCCCCCGCGCGTCCTGTTAATACCTCTGAATCACTCGTCTCCGAAGTCACCGAGCTCTTCTTACCCGCACAACACTACAAAGAAGGTAAATTCCAACATACTCTCTCTGCAGGAGGTCAGATTCGATTCGATTATCCCGCTCAAAGGGCTTACATCTGGTTTATCGATGAAGAGTCCGATCGAGGTGCGACGAGCAAAGGCAGACGGATTGATCTTTATGTCGCTGGCAAGACTAGGGGTACTGGTAAAGTCTCTTCTGTCCAAATTTGGCTATTTGTCGTCTTTGCCATCTTCTGGCTGGGAGTTGCGTATTGGACCCAGATGAATGAGATCTGGTGGGATAAGAAGCTTGGTTACACCCATTCTAAATGGGGGACATGGGGTGCAGCCCCCTTAGAAATATAGATATAGATTCTAAATTGTCGACTAGATTACAAAGCATGCATGCATCAATCATATCATCTATTATCTATGCGTTCTCACCGAAACCCTTCTCCTGTAGTGTAGTCAAACAACTCTCCATCACTCCGACAGCCTTTTCACATTCCTCTTTGGTGATAATCAAAGGCGGAACACATCGCACAGCATCACTTCCGGCGGTCAACAGCAAGACTCCACGCTCTCTAGCTAGCTTGACCAGCTCTGCAGGGGCCTTGGGATCTTTGAATGGAATTCCCCTAATCAAGCCCCTACCCCTCAATGGACCGCCTACGATCGCAGGGAACAGCTCAGGTAAACGCTGTAATAGTTTATCGAGATGTGCCGATGTTTCTGCCAGTGTCGACAAGAATTCCGGTTCGGATAGACGGGACAAGACATGGTGTCCGATTCGAGTTGCTAGAGGTTGACCACCGAAGGTTGTTCCGTGGTGTCCGACCGCTATTGTCTCTGCTACGTTATCGCGGACCATGATTGCTCCTATCGGGAACCCATTTGCAAGAGGCTTGGCCATGGTCACAATATCGGGTCTGGGAATCAGCTTGATACCATCCCGAAACGGGTGTTTAGCTCACTGAGCGATTTCTGGATATCCTGAATGAGCCCACATCTTGCCTGTTCGGAATAGACCACACTTCAAATTAGCTCACTCATACGATTTCCCCCGTAACCGAAACACTTACCTGGATCTCATCATAGATCAAAACAGCTCCAACCTCCTTACACCTCTTTCCCAGTAGCTCCAACCACTCAACACTCGCAGTCCCGACTCCACCTTCTCCTTGGATAGGTTCAACGATGACACCGCAGGTATCCTCGTTGACCAGTTCCTTCATCTTTGCTTCATCTGTATTGTTGTACTCTCCAACCCTGACACCAGGGATCAAGGGGGCGAAAGGAGCTTGATATTTTGGATTTGGCGTACATGATAGCGCTCCCATTGTACGTCCGTGGAAAGCGTTTGTGAAACAGACAATCTTGTCTTTACTATCGCCTCCAGTTTGTTTACCGTATAGTCTCGCAAACTTCAGAGCTCCTTCATTCGCCTCTGTTCCAGAGTTTGAAAAGAATACTTTTGCCCCTGAAGATCCGCCTTGACTCATGCCGAGTCCTTTGTGGGTTTTCGTTAGCTCCACAAGGGATTGAGCGAGTTCACCAGCATATTCGTTCCAATAGATATTACTAGCATGTGATATCTTTGAAGATTGCTCATTGATAACTTGATTGATTTGAGCATCGTTATGACCGAGCGCAACTACCGCAATACCAGCTGTGAAATCTAGGTAATCTCGTCCAGAGGAATCGGTCAAAGTGGACTTGTTTCCATGCGTGATCATGATGGGAGGTCGAGCGTACGTGTTGAGCAGGTACTCAGTGTGTGTCTTAATCTTGGATTGGGTAGCTTCAGGTGTGGAGGTGTCGGGGTGGGTGACAGTCTTGTACGATAGGTTGGGCTGTTTCATCAGTCATGTGCTCTGACCACGTCTTGCAGACTCACTTGGAGACTGCTGGAAGGGGTAGCGTAGGTGCGAGCAGTCATAGCCCTAGGCAGACGGGATGCCACCCTGAAGGAAGAGGATGCAGCCAGTCGAGACATGATATGTAATGATTATGAGTACTACAGACGATGTCTTGTGAACGATACCTAACAGACGAGTCGAGATAGCAAAATCCCGTTATCTCGGTGCCTGGTTGATCAATCCTAATTAGCGGGCCTATCTAAAATCCATCTGCTGCCCGGTTTAGCGAGCCTAATTGAGTCCGAGGTGTCCGCAGCCAGAGGGTTCCCTTTGGCCTTATTATGCGTTGCATTGGACAAAGGAATATGGGGACTCAATGAGAACAAAGCAGGTATAAAGTGCTTCAGCTTCAAGAAAGAGCGCTTGCCTTCTCTTCATATCTCACACTTATTCGTCATGACGATTGCAACCAACTACTTGACTGCTACTGAAACTCAAGCTTTACTCGCTGCGGGTGGGGTCACTGTTCCCCAAATCATCGAAGATCATCGAGCACGATACCAAGAGAGAGACTCCGAGACTCACGCTTGGGTGATCACAAATTTCGAGGGTTGTCTAGGGTACGTCGAGAAGAGGGATACTACTGGACTTCCTCTTCATGGTGTGGTGATTGGTGTCAAGGATATCATCAGTGAGTGGTTCCTTGGACTCCTGGTGTCCGTACAGACGGCTACTTACGAACGCTCAGACACAAAGGACATGCCGACGGAACATGGTTCAGCAATGTACAAGGGCTCGCAGCCCGGTGTGGACGCTTCCATAGTTGGGCTCTTGAGAGCTGCGGGAGCTATCATCATTGGTAAGACTGTAAGTTGAATTTCCGACTCATGCGAGAAAGATCTCACATGCTGATATAGTAGACAACTAATGAATTTGCCGCGGGGAGTCTAAACGCCTCTACCCGCAACCCATTCGACGTTACGCGAAAAGCGGCTGGTTCATCAACTGGATCAGCTGTTGCGGTCGCGGACTATCAATGTCATGTAGCCATCGGCAGTCAGACTGTGAATATTGATGTGGACCTCTGGTGAACAAGCTGATATAAGGCCGCGTCGTTGATGAGGCCTGCTGCGTACTGAGAATCTTTGGATTCAAGCCTACGTTAGTCATTACTTCCAGATTCCAATTTTCGAGAGAGCTGTGCTAAATCTTTTCAGTTGGGGTACCTTGTGCCTTGACGGTGTGAAGTCGCTGGCACCCTCTGCGGATACATTGGGTTTCCACGCTCGGTCGATATCGGATTTCGACCTCCTCGCATCCGCACTGGAAATGTTCAAAGGACGACCTGCGAAAGCCAGAAAACCCGTTCGTGAATGCAAATTCGCTTTTGTCAAGACCGATCAGTTCGAACCAGAAGCTTCAGACGACCTGAAAGTCGTATGGGAGCAGGCCAAGGATATCCTTCGAGCTGCCGGTGCGGATGTTGAAGAACTCGACCTGGGCAAAAATTTCGAAGGCTGGATGGGAACCAATGGTAAATTCACCGACATGTGCTCGGCGGAGGGAGCACCTTCATTACAGAGGGAATGTGTGGTTGGGGGAGATCAAGTTGGCAAGGGTGTTTACGCGTGGCTCTCCGAGACGACCACTTTCGAGTCAGTGCTGGAGGCGAGGGACCAATTGGCCGCTCTTCGACCGGACTTCGATGAAATCGTCAGTCAATACGATGCGATCATCACCCCGACTGTCCATAACGTTGCCCCAGTCGTCAGACAAGGTGGAAGTTTACCTTTCTTTGGCAGTATCTGGACCGGACTTCATGTACCTACTGTTCACGTACCTGGATTTGCTGGGGAAAGTGGAATGCCAATGGGCTTGACTCTCGTTGGAGCGAGGTACATGGATCAGGATTTGCTCAATGTCGCCAGAGTCGTGGCGGAGGTATGGATAGGGGCTGGTGGGAACAAATTGAAGCGTGTCCCCGCTCCCGAGGGAGTGGTCCATATCAGACTTTGATAGGTACCACTAGAGTTGGATAAAGTCAGTCATCCAGTAATCGAGTACCTATGTTGAATACGATGCAAATGTAAATGATGGACTATACAACTCAGTCTGACCGAATTAATGAGAAGTCAGGCCTCTGGAATGTTTTGCAGCATGACCTTCCAGATCGCCCATCCTAACCTACCCAAACCCTCACCCCCAGTCCCATCTTTGCCTCCCGCTCGACGCTTGGCCTCTTCCGCATCTTGACCTTTGAACACCCCCGCTTTGACTCTGACGTCAATGACATGCGAGACTATTGAGGGAGTGAATTCGGGATGACCTTGAATTGAGAATATCCGAGCTAGCGGTTCCGCTCTTGACGATGCGGAATGGTATTTGACCATGGAGTGAATTGGATATTTCTCCGATTTTAGGAGAAGGTGGAAATCGGGCGGTAGCGTTGGGACTATATCTTTATGCTAGATGTCAGTCGTCTCTTATACATCTCTTGGTGAGCATGGACGCACCATCTGTTGAACGAACTGGATAGTATCAGCTTTCGGCTCATATTAGAGTAGTGAAGAACTCACCACTTTGTCATCCCCTCCTTTACCCGATAGATCACCCCACCACCTTTTCCCCTCCTCAGTCACCTCATTACCATACACTCCGACCTCCCATCCTTGATCCCCAGCTTGGCACTTGCCACCCATCGCGAGGCTGATGATTTGATGTCCAAAACAGATCCCAATCAGCTTGATGTGTTGATATTCCGCCTCGGTGCCAATTTTGCGTGTGAATTCAATGAGGGGAGAGATGAATGGATTTGTAGTATCGTAGGCGGTATGCTCTAATCATCAGATTCAATGACGGTGAGATGCACATACTTGATCCAGTCAACATAATCACGTCGTAGGACGCCTCCCGGTCCGCCTTGAGCATGGAGTCAGGGGGGTAGTCACCCGCTTCGACTACATCGTAACCGTCGACCACGAGATCGATATTGGTAGCCACGTTTCTATCTGGAAATGATTGCAGGCATCCAGTCAACCATTCTTGAAATACCGCCAGGTCTGCAACATCAGTGCGCTTCTAGCCTTGTGAGTGTTGGACCGACAATCTCCAGTCTCCTCCAAAACGGCGGGTACCTGATATTAGTCTTGTATACTCCGCTCCGAATTGAGAAGAAACCCTACTGGTGTGTCACAAAGCAGTAGAGCTATTCTGACTGTTCTTCGCTCTGTTGCTGTCATATTGCACAAGGCATGAGGTTCACTATCGCTGTCCCATTTATGTATCAGCAATCGTCATGACAAGTCACGTGGCTCATATGGCACAGACCTCCACCTCACGAATCCACTCATCCCCCTTGCCCATCATCTATTATTGACTGATATCTACAATGACGGCCGCCGCCACACAAGCTAGCTCGTCGAGGCTAGATGAAAGTAGATATGCCGATATCGATATGGTACTAGATCGAAAGGGAGCTTGGACACAAGATCATTTCGTCGGTGGTCAAGCTGTATGTCCCTTGCTAGTTGTGATTGGGCTGATACTGATATATAGGCAAAAGATGCATTGAGAAGAGGAGTAAAAATCCTAGTCATTGGGGCTGGAGGGCTAGGATGCGAAATTCTGCAGAATCTTGCTCTGAGTAAGGTTAATGATTACACCTAGGTAAAGGCTGACGAGATTAGCTGGGTTTGGAGATATACATGTGATTGATATGGATACGATTGACATTTCGAACTTGAATCGCCAATTCCTCTTCAGGTATGCTAGAAACGTAGAGTGACTCGGAGCTCACGGAAAGGGAAGCGGATGTGGGGAAATCGAAAGCTCTGGTAGCTGCTGAATTCATCAAAACTCGAGTACCAGGAATCAGCGTAACTCCGTATGTCCCCATTTCCCAGCTTCATGATCTTTCTTTGTCATTCCTCTCAACTTGTTCCTGCTGTCGCTATACTTGATGGCGGTGGCATACTAACGAAAGCCACCACATGAAGATCCAAGACCACCCTCAATCATTCTACGAGACCTTTGATATAGTCATCGCGGGTCTAGATTCCATCCCGGCCAGAAGATGGATGAATGCTACGATGGTCCAGATCGCTCAAGAGGGAAATATCATTCCGTTGATCGATGGCGGAACCGAGGGTACGATGAGTTTCTCAAAGATAGAAGTGGCTGATGAGTAGGTTTCAAGGGACAATCGAGGGTTATCTTACCCACTGTGAACGCTTGTTATGAATGCACCGTAGGCCGTCATCATGATCCTTGCACCTGAGGTAACATCTGAACTGAACGATAGATGTCACTAATCACTCCTGCTACCGCCTATCCCATTTGTACTATCGCCAACACCCCTCGATTACCTGAACACTGTATCGAGTGGGCTTCAGTCTTAGAATGGCCGAAAGTTTACAAAGGTCAGTCTCCATCCTTTCTCGTGATATTCGCGACATAGGGACTGATGATCAGATAAGAAGCTAGATACAGATGACCCAGACCATATTGAGTGGTTATACACTGTCGCTTCGAAACGAGCGGAGGAATTCAAGATCGAGGGGGTAACTTGGCAATTAACCCAGGGAGTCGTCAAGAATGTAATCCCGGCTATAGCATCGACGAACGCCATCATCGCTGGTATGTTCTTTGCGCTGATACCGTGAGCCAAGCTGAAAGATAGCATCGTGTTGTAATGAGGCTTTTAAATTAGCTACATCCTCCGCCCCCTCGCTCGATAATTACATGATGGTGAGGCGTCCTTGACTTAGTGAAGAAACTGATGTAAAGTACGCCGGAAACGACTCGATCTATACGTTTACATTTGAATATGAACAACGACCAGAGTGTCCAGTTTGTGGGGGTGAATCCCTTACAACGAGTGTAGGCAGGGAGTGGACGTTGGAGCAGTTTGTGGAATGGTTATCGACTCATCAGGCATTGTATGTCCCCCTTTTGCATCTCATGCATCACCGTATCGAGAGTTCAGCTTATATATAGCCAAATCAAGAAACCATCAATATCTTACGCATCAGGTCAACCATTATTTTATCAAGCCCCACCTCAATTACATGACTTGACGAAAGGGAATCTTGATAAGTTAGTTGTGGATTTGGTCAAGGAGGGGGATGAGGTCGTAGTTACCGATCCTGCTTTACCGTTCACATTGAATGTTGTGATCAAGTACCAGTAGAGTATATTATGCTAGAATGAGTACATTAGCGATCACCTGACATGCAAATGTCGATCAAATGGGCCCCGATCTACGCGTCGCGCCTGACTTTACACTCGTCATTCCGTCTCATGTACCTGGGTTATTTGTCGTGACCAGATACAAGATGCCGTGGCTCATGAAAGCCGAGCCTGACTCTCGAATAGTCAAAGGGAAGGACGTCAAGGTATGGTCACATGTCCCGCGATTGTATCCATGGAATAGCGGGTAACAGTAGTTTTCAGTCGATGATTTCGAGAAGATAGGGTAAGTCCGTCCTCAGGATCTATGGAGGAGATCTGATAAGATAGGACATCACCTTGGGATGGTTCGTCCCCCACCCTATCCTCTCTAGCATCAAATCTGATTTCAGGTGTCAGAAGTCATGAAGCCAAAAAGATAATGAAGGAGAAGATGAAATTGGGTGATAAGGTGTGTATCCTGCGCCGGGAAATAGGAGGAGTGTGCTGATGAATAGGTACTTTTCTATCATAGTAATACCAAAGAACCTGGTACGTCTATCGCTTGATACGATCATGGGAAGCTGAACAGTGAGGGGTATATGCTCTAGCAGAAGTGGCTAAGGAGGGATATCCAGATTGTACGTTCTCCCCGGTTCCCCCTCGGTATCTCGTACTGACGTGATAGATACAGCTTGGGATCCGTGTGTCTCTCGCCTGTTATTCACAGAATGCTGACGAATAGATCACATCCCTACTTTGACCCTAAATCAGACAAAGAGAATCCAACATGGTACATGGTTTCCGTCAAATTCATATCTCGCCTGTCTCACCCACCTTCACTTGCTTTAATCAAATTCCTTGCTGCTTCAACTCAGATGCCTGATGAGGTGGGATATATTGGTGAGAAGGGGTATAAAGCGGTGAAGGAGATGCAGCTGGTCAATAGGGGACGATTGAGTGAGCCGGACCCCTCAAGCTCGAGAAACGACCAGTGCTGATTGTAGGTGTACAGCCAGTCACTGATGAGGCTTATGAGGCTGTTGTTCAATTAGGAACTGAAGGCGGATGGGAAGGCTTGGTGGTCAAGCCTACGAAGGCAAAGGCCGCTGTGAAGCCCAAGGGTGAAGAAACCAAGGAGGACGAGATTAAGAACGAGAATCATGAGAAGACGAAGACCAAGAAAGCGAGTGTGAAGAAAGAGGAGAACAAGTCAGAGGAGAAGGCTACAACGAGCAAGAAAAGAGGTGCGAAGAAGGCAGAAGTTGTCAAAGAAGAATCAACAGACGGAACGAGACGGAGTAAACGGATCAAAGTCGAGCGCTAGTCAAAGTCAGGGGTGGTTGGTAGACACCCGTTGCATTCGTTACTGTATTCACAATCGTAACTCGTATTCTCCGTATCTTAAACCGCGACCATTCGTGTTCCATTCCCACTGTCTCATTGCCCTTTGGCATGTCCCACCCCTCTCTCGTTCTTTCCCATCTCCCTTCCGTTCGTCCATACGGACCCACGGGCTCATTTACGAGGATCCGACAAGAGGAGCTCGCTCTTCGTCATGGAGGACGTTTCCACCGCTTCGGACTGTGGTGCTAAATTGTCAGCTCTCCAACCTGTTTCCAATATCGTGTAACTCACTAGAGGGACTTGACAATAGCAAAGAGCGAAAGGATGAAGAAGACCAAAGCGCTCCAATGGATGAACTTGGAAGAAGTCTGGTGGATGACTGGATATCAGTTCTTTATCTTTCAAGCCAGGAGATGACTGACAGATGGCAAATAGAGCCCAGGTGATGGCTGCAGCTCCAGCGGCATCTCCCTCCTTACTAGCGAAAGCGTAGGCGGCGGCAGTGGACTCGAGGAAGACAAAAGCGAGGAAGACAAAGACTTTGGTCCAGATTCCGGCCTTGTGGGTGTGGGAGTTGACGCCGAAGGCCTCGAACAGAGAGAGGACGACTAGGACAATGGTCCCTGGGGGTAAGCTAGGTCAAGGATTCAGTGGGTCGGAAACAGCTTACATCCGTGCCAAAGAGAGAATGGGAGGTGGACGAAAGCCTCTTCACCGAGGGATTCTCGGGATCCATGGTTCTTCTTGACAATATAGTAGATTTGGCTAACGGTCGCTGAAACCAATCTACCATGAGCATGGGCCTTGTATAAAGGGAGCAAAGTGAACAAAGGACTTACAGAGAAAGCACAAATGCTAGGATGTACCAATGTCTAGACCAGAAGAAGATGTAGATAGTGTTAAAGACACCCAACAAAGCGAATCTCCACCCAATAGAGTCGACCACAATCTCTTTGCCTCGTTCGGTGAATTGGAAAAACATGGTACCGAGTAACAATAGGTGGACGAGGGACCAAACCCAGAATGCCATGGGTGCGGGAGTAAGGTATGTCTCCTTCTCGGAAGAGTACATGTTGTCGGGTCCTGCTACAGAGTAGACATTGGATCCAAGGGAGAAGAGGAAGACCACAATGTTGGCGAGCTGGCTGTTAGTGTGGGGTAAACGGAGTGTGGAGAGAAGAGCACAAACCTTGATGGGGAGACCGTCGGTGAGTGCCATCTTGATTGAATGATTGATTGACTGATACGCTGAATGCGATTGATGATAATGTCTGTTGACAATGTGAAGAAAAGAAGCAGCGCCTCTCGGACGGACCAACCAACAATTGATGACGCGTTTCTCCTTAAGGGGTAAAAAGGTACAGTACAGGTACAAAGGGAATGTTGATCATCCACGTGTATATACTCCCGCTAAGTGTACAGGGTGTTTCACAGTCTGTCAGTGCTCTGATATCCCATGATCATTGTAGTACCATTGCCTGCTGAGCAAGAGAGTCTGCGCAATGCTTAGCTCAGGCTACGAACTGCCCATACCAATACTGATGGGGTCCAGCTCTCGGCCATCCCGGTTGCGCCAATCAAGCGTAAAATGTCGATCTGTGTGTTTGGTTGAAAGACAAGCTACAACGTTGTCCCCAACCTTGACTTGTCCGCCCTTTGACTGTATCGTCCTTTCATATCTAGTCCATCTCTCACTATCACACTAATGGTATCACTACTCCGTATCCTACTCAGCGTCGTTTCGTTAACACCATGCTTATCCTCCTCAACACCACAGCCGACTTTTCGCCCTCGCCCACGTCAAGAGGACTTCGAGACGCGCACAGTGGAGCCTTTGACCAGTAGTCTACAGCTCCAGGGCGGTGCTACTGCAGTAGTCCCATCACCGACTACGCCGTATCGACTCGAGACTGCCACTGCGCCGATTCAGTTGGCAGATACAATAGGGTTGATCATGCCAAATCCGTGGTCAAAGGTATATGTCGGTATGTTCCGCTGGGAGTATGGGGCTGAGAACAGGATTGAATTACTCGCTCGGATTTGTGGATGTGGTGCCGAGACCTGCACCTACTGTTGGAGGGTGGTTGAGGGAGATTCAACCGTTGTTGGTGTTGCCCAATAACATAGTATGTTTTGTCGACCAATGACGGGGCGGGTCTGATGATAGGTCAATGTCTTTCCTGCTAGTGGATCTCACGAGGTGGATGATGAGTTTGCCATTCCGGTAGGGAGTGATGGGCTCTGCGGGTGAGTTTGGTTGTAGAACACCGCTGAAATCAGATTCACAGCGGAGAATTACGCCATCTCATACCCTTTCACTTTCCTCGAGTCAGGTTGGTACATGCTCATTATCAATCAGACGATGCTTCAGCCCACAATCGTATGTCGGCCCTGCTTATCATACCCAACTGACATAACAGTCATCCGAACATACATGTCAAAACCCCTTCGTGTCTCAAGATATCTTCTTCGCTACGCAATCCTTCTCTGTCGCCCCTCAGCCGACCGATGACCTTAAAGGTATCGCTACCCCTTCGGCATATACAGTGTTCGCAGATGTTTCCAAGGAGATGCCTGGCAGGTTACCGATTGATCCCCAAAAGATGACTTCAAGCGAGAAACTCGGCGTGGGTCTAGGGGTTTCAGCGGGAATACTGGCAGTTATAGGGATGGTAATTGCTATCCTGCTGCTGAGAAAGAGGAGAAGGGATTTTGCCGAGGTACCCCGTTCTCAAATAATGTATCAGAGTACGCGGCTGACAAACAGTTGACGGCATTCAATCGACTATCTGAAACTGCTAAAGCGGAATTTTTAGCCGAGAATCCAGATTCTCGACTCAATCCAAATCATCCTCGAAACATCCGGGATCCACGAGTCGCTCCAGGAGTCAATTTCTTTCATCGGCCTCCAGCTCCACCAGATACTTTGGCGTATCAGCAATGGTATTGGAACACTTTGATGAGCGGGCAAAGGCAAGCTCTAGGGCAAGGCCAGGGGCAGATGCCGTATAATGCGGTCAGTAATGGGAATGGGCAAATGTATCATGATCAAGGGTTTGCCATGGGGATGGGGCAGGATCAGCATAATCATCCAATGCCACCTGGATTCAATGGACAGCTACCACCTGGATACACTGCGCCTATGCAATTGCCGCCCGGATACAATAATGGTCCACTTCCGCCTTTACCGAACGGTCATGACAACTTCGACAATCCGCAAATGGCGATGCCAATGGACCAGTACGGGCAAGTCCAGATGCAAGGTCACGGTCCGCCACAGATGGCACAAGTCGCACCGAATATGAATATGAACATGAACACGATGGGGTATTCAGGGAGATAAGAGGAGGGCAGAGGAGAGTATCTTGTAGCCATAATTCTAGCATATATACATATCATACGTAATGATTTCCGGAAAGTTGGAAGTGCCACTCAAAAGTTGAATCGAAATGTATCTAATTCTGAATGATCGATTCGTCTTACCATCTTCCAACTGAGTATATTGACCCAGCATGTCATTCCTCACGCCCACCAATATCGCTTCATCCTCCCGGTGTGCTCTACGATGTCTGTCTAGACCAACTACAGCGCCAGCTGCAGTGCGCTCGATCCGGAACGCATCGACTCGCTCACCCACCAAACCATCTCTGAACGTTGCTAGTGCCTCTGGAGGTCCACAAGATCCATTAGCATACTGTTCATCACTTGTGCAGCGCTTGGATCCGGAGGCATGGCTCACATCATATTTCTGGAAGGGAAGGGAGAGATCTTGGTTTCTAGCATGGAGAGCTTTCAATGTGGGTCTAACCACCCAGGATGTTATGGGTAGCTAATGGTAGTTGGAGTTACATCTCATAACGACCACCGTGACTCAGCCTGCGCTTGCTGCTATTCGGTTCCAATTCTGGAGGGACGCTTTGAAAACGATCTTCAATCCTGCACAGGGCGGTAGTGCTATTCCACAACATCCTGTAGCTGTACTACTTGGGGATATGAAGGCTCATCGACCTGTTCAGAAATATTATCTTACTCAGATGATCGATACCAGAGTATGCTTCTCCTACTTTAGAAATACATGTAGGAGGACTGACGAGTAGGCCAAGAATCTGACAACCCCACCCTCAGCTCGAACGCTAGAAGATCACCTACAAATTCACGGTCCACTATCCTCCGCCCTCCTCCTCGGACCTCTTCCACTCCTCCTACCTCCCACTCATGCTCAGACATCACATGTCTCACATACTCTCTCGCATCTCGCTACGCTTCTCACGGCAACCTCATTACTACGTACACTTCCAATCTTGATAGGAAAGAGACAAGTCAACATCCCAGCGGATATCGCTGCTAAACATGGAATTGTCGAGGAAGATGTCCTCAGGAATGGGGCTCATGCGAAGGGTTTGAGGGATGGATTATGGGATATAGGAACTAGGGGTATGGACGAGTTGATTACAGCTAGGAGGGAATTGAAGGCAAGTGGGGGTAAAGTCGATCCGGGGAATGTCATGCCGCTTTTCCTCTCTGTCGTAAGTCTATCATCCCCTCATTCGTCTCAACGTCCTCTTTTCCTTCTCTCGTAGTCCAATAAGAGGGGCTGGGCTCATGTTAGGTCCCCGCAGAGAGGTATTTGAAACGATTGGAAGCTCTTGACTTTGACGTCTTTCACCCAGAACTGCAAAAACACGACTGGAAACTCGCTCCTAGTATCTGGTGGACTTACCAGCGGGGTAAGCTATAAACGCCCACACGTCCTGTACCGGACTATCATCATATATAATTGCATATGGTACAGCGCAAATGCATCGCATTACCTCTTTTTCGACTTTTTAGCCCAATCTGGTCCAACCGATGTTATCCCATGCTGGAACCGGGAATTGCACTGGAATGAACCCCATACCCATGTAAAGTGGTGGTGGTTCAGTCGGAAAGCGAGATGTAGCCAACATCGTCATTCCGGTCTCCATTTTTCCCGGGTGAAAGATAGGTCTCACAGTCTTACCATCCCTTATCATCCTATCCCGCCTTGACCAATCTCTCATTTCCTCATTCGCTCCCACATCGGATGTTGGCCAAACGATACGTAACCCTTCATCTTGATTACAGTGAGGATTGACTATATGTCTAACCCCGACTCCTTCCTCTTCTATCTAACTATCAGTCTTACAACAATCAATACCGGATCATGAGCTTGACCTGTTGTATTCCCTCGATCAACCGTGCAATCCCGCTCCTTGATCGCGTGGAAAGCACAACACTTTCCCAAACACCCCTCACACCCCTACCTTTACCTCGTCGTCGAGGAGACGGAATAACGGCTCTCCAAGTCTCTCGTCCTAGTTCACCGGGTTTGTAAATCCCAATATAAGGTATCTCTGATCAGTTCCCTTGGCAACTATCCGGCGAAAGGTACGGACCTTTTCATGGTGGATGCGTTTGATGATTTCTTGGATTTTTCGGGACTGAGCCTCGGACTGGGGGTGGGTTTCGGATATTGTATTCAAGTCCGAACTCGAACCTGAGCCTGTATCTGGATCTGGACCTGAACTCGAGGTTGATGATGGGATAGCAACTTGACTTGGATTCAAGCCAGTGGTATTGAGGACGGGTTCATTCTCAGTGATCGAGATCGACTTTTGGACGGGATTCTCGGAATTGGGCATTTTTGATTTCGTACGAGAGATCTGGTACAACATAGAACAGTAAGAAGCCGCCTCGCTGTCGCTTGTCACATATGAGCATGATTTCACCATCCGACGCGTTCAATGTGAAAGGATCGTCAGCCAGTCAGCATCCTCTCTCCCATCATGACCCCACAATACGGATGAATCCTTTGACCAGACTTGACTTGATAATATGTACCATATGCATCGAAGGCGTCTTCCCTCTCCCATGGTATATCCTCTACCTCTATGTATCCCTTCTCATCAATGCCCCGTGAACCAAGCAAGATGAAGAGCACTATTTCTTCTTCTTTTGAACTTCCTCGAGTTTAACGGGATGCAACATGATTTTCGAAGTATTAGTCTGCCCTTGTGGTGCAGCTCCTGAATGTCCTTTTGACCAATCGTATGATAGCGCGCTATGAATCAGCCCTGACAAGCTTATTTTGGCAGAAAGAGAAACTTACTATGCAAAGATCGTGTGGTTGTGGTTGAATGACATGGATACGATTGGTGTACCGAATTTTGGTGGTCTTGAATCTTGATCTCCATTATCCAGATCCTTCATCGTGAATGCTAATTGTCAGCGATCCGGCTACCTTAATCTCCAACCAGGCAAGGCAGAAAACACAGAATGAAGGAAAACGCACGCTTCAGTTTCGTCCTCGCGATACCGTCCCAGAAAGTGAAACTTCCATCAGATCCGCCAGTACAGAATGTCCCCTCAGTCCTGTGGAAACAAATGTCGTTCACGGCGAAAACATGTTGTGAACCAGCGGAACTTGATAATGATGAAGATGAAGCAGCAGGTGTACCGGGCATTGACCCTGCTGGGATGTCATATCGGTGACATTTGAAAGAGTAATTGCGCCTGTCATCAGTTAGTTCGGCGGTGATTACTTACTTCTCGTCTCCGACCGGATACCTAACATCAAAACCTGTGCGAAACGATAACAGAAGTGACTCACTGGATCGCGACACGTCCCTCTATACTTCCAACAGCGTAGGCATCTCCAGATGGGAAACATGCAATGGATCTTGTCTGCCATTTCAACGGGGAATCGATTGTCTACGAGTCAGCCTGGATACCGCAATTCAGATGGCATGACGTGCTCTGTATATCGATCCAGGGGTGTTGAGGTCAACAACGTGAATCTTCCTGTCTGCCGTTCCAACAACCTGACCATCAGCTATGCCGTTTGAGGGGGTAGTCGCCAGCTTACCAGTAATTTATCCGCCGTATCCATCGCATACGCCCTTTCAGAAAGATCAATTGACATGATTGGATTTGACCCTCTACAGTCCCAGTACTATACATCAGCTAATTTTGCGATCTTACCGACGACTATTAGCTTACCTTCAATTTCTTATCCCATCCTGCTGTTACCAAAACCCCATTTTGTCCACTTCCATTCGGCATGTCGATGTATGCGATACATTTTATAGGAGCGTCATGTGCTGCTACTTGTTGATTCTGGCCAGTAGACACATCGTACATCTGTACTGCGTTGTCGCATCCTGACGAATATAGATGCGAACCGCTCTGAAAATCAGTTCATGCTTCAACACTCTGAGCGGTGAAAGCTGACCTTGGACCAACATAGATCCAGGACAGGTCCCTGATGAGAATACATTGCCTTTGGTTCCGATTGACCTTGCGCATTCACATTGTATAAGCGGACCTACTCCATCAGCACGACCCAAGTTCTAAAGTGACGCGAAGAAACACACATTATTATCCCAAGAAGCGACCGCGAGGATATCTTGCGTAGGTGAGAAAGCGATCTTGGAGACGGACTCTGGAGGCGGTTGCGCCAGCTCTACATCTTTCGACTTCTGAGCAGCCGCTGAGGAAAACATTGTAAAAGGTGTATAGGGGTAGTGCAGGCAGTTGATTGATTGATCTTGTTAACTTGCTTCACTGGGGTTAATATTCCGTGGGAAACCTGAAATTTCAGATTAACCTGGTACAATTAGTCGTAAGCAGATGTAACCATACACCAACCTGGCAATGACTGAACTTGTAGAACTATTTCAATTCCTAGACTCGCCCAATCCAGCAGCGAGGCAAATAGCTCTTACGAATTTATTGGGGCATACTGCCAAGAATGACCCGGAACGACACATGTTCATACCGTCCGTCACTGGGGGGCTTGGTGGAGGTGGATTGCTACCCCAAAAGCGAGGTGCTGCTTCGGAGGATGATGAGCGCAAAATCAAAGCTTTGAGAGATCTCTGTGGGCTATGCCGTGATCAGCCTGTATGACTACGTCAGACGCAAGGCGGAAAGGTGCTGACGAACCAGGTAATTGCTCACGATGCTATTTCGGCGCTAATCAATTTGTCAGACACGATAGCAGCGGCCAAATACCTTGCCGAGCAGGACTTTTTAGTCTGGCTGATATCATACACTGCCGTAGGTCTTCTCGGTCCCGGAGGATCTCAGCTGATTGACAGAACACTACCTCCCCACTATCATCCCTCACTTCCATGCTCCTCTCGAACCTTACATCCCACCCGAACTTGGTTCCTCAAATCGCCTCTCTCAAAATTCCAATCATCCCCCTACCTCTGTCAAAGACGTATCCACCATACTTCCTCCCAGCATCATTATCAGCGACATCGACCATCCACCCAGATTTCAGAGATCCTACCGTCGGTCCTTCGAACAAAGAAGCTGGTCAGGAGGAGGAGAGGGAGATTGAAGGTTTGAGAGCGCTGGTACAAGCTTTCGAAGATGGGGCTAGCGATGGAGTCAAGGACTCAAAGGGGAAAAGGAAGGGGGAATGTCATTTCTTAGCGTCCGTATTTGCCAACATATCAATGGTGAGCTACGTGTTACTCGTCTCTGAGTTTATTAGCTGACATGAAGGCTCCAGCACTGCGTTCATTACTGCTTGCACCACGCCCGTCATTCCCACTACCTTCTTCGACTGAGGCTTCCGGTGATGATGAGCCACTACTATCCAAAATCGTGGTGTATACCGAACATCCTGATACGATACGAAGGGGAGGTGCTTTGGGATGTATCAAGAATTGTGCCATGGATAGGGGCAGTATGCCATGGCTGCTTGCTAGTGAGAGTGAGTCTTATCTCTCCTGGAACTTGACGTCTTCAGCTGCAACCCTTTTCCAGATCCTCCTGTAATGGAAGCTAACGTTCCAGACGACAGGGTCAAGCTACCGTCCGACCCTACGCGGACTGTGAAAGGAGTCGATGTTTTGCCATTCGTAATGAGCCCACTGATGGGTCCAGAAGAGTACGAGATGGATGTAAGTACCGCTTTTACTTGTGGCCGGGACGAAGCTGATGGCCAGGAAATGGACAAGTTGCCCGCTACACTCCAGTTTCTAGGGACACAGAAGAAGAGAGAACAAGACACAGTACTGAGGATGATGTGTGTAGAGATCCTGCTTCTACTATCTACCAGTAAGTCTGCCCTGTGTATCATGAACAATGCTGACAGAAAGCGTATACTGGCAGGCAAAGTATGCGGGATAGAGGAACATACTACGTTGTGAGAGAAGCCCATAAAGTCGAGACGGATCAACAGGTTAGTTCGATACTGTCACGAAGGAAATCGCTAATATCCAGATCAAGGAAGCGATCGAACGATTGGTATCCCTAATTGAAGGCGAAGAGAGTCAAGAGACCAGCGAGCAGCATGTTCAAGAACTGCTCAGGACTGAGAAGGCAAAGAAGGCCGAGGACAATGATGAGACGGATGTTGTCGAAGTATAATATGGCATCATCTGTAGCACGCAGCATCGGCAGGACACATTCATCGCATTGCCACATTCGAAGGACTCAAGACTGCACTGCATTTACAACTACGCTATTTGAATTCCACCTTACAACCATGTCACCAACGTAATGAAAGACACAATACATATTGATGATTCTAGATCCACCTCATTCTCGCTCACCCGACGTCCCTGCGCCTCCACTGGTATCCTGAACAGCTCCACCTTCGATAGCCAATTTCCAGAAGGCTTCCTTTCTTTCCAACAATGTTGATGGTTCGCCCATCTCGATGATTTTACCCTGATCCATCACTATGATCAAATCGTAGTCGATGATAGTTGATATCCTGTGAGCAATAGTCAAGACAGTGGCATCGTTGAAATAAGTCCGAATTGTGTGTTGGATGTCGGCGTCGGTCTGAGCGTCCACTGACGATGTCGCTTCTGCCAGGTCAGTTTGCGATCGTACGAGCTGACTTGTCAGAGGACTTACCATCAAGGGCCAGGATATGACGTTGACGAAGGAGCGCCCGTGCTAGAGCCAAGAGCTGTCTCTGACCACGCGAAAAGACACCTCCGTCACCCGACATCCGTTCGTCCAGCTTGCCGGATAGTGTTTCGACATGGGCTTTGAGCTGGTCGTCAGCAGGAAGCAAAAGAGAGGGTGACGACGTACATGACTCTTCTCTAGAGCGTCCCAGATTTCTTCATCGGCATGTAGCCCCTCAGGATCCAAATTCTCGCGAAGTGATAGCTCTAGTAATAGTGGATCTGGCGGGTTAGCTTGACTGTCAACTACGAGACCGATCTCGACCTACCTTGCGGAACGATGCTCATAGCGCCTCGATAATCTCTCAATTGGAGATCTCGAATATCAATCCCATCGACCGTAATCTCACCTCCGTCGTCCTCGAACTCGATCAATCTCCAGAGTACACCAAGCAACGTACTCTTACCGGACCCGCTCCGACCACAGATCCCGACTCGTCTGCCTGGTTTCACTACGAAGCTGATCTTCTGGATGGCAGGTGGTAGATGTGGTTTATACTTTGCTGAAACCTTGTTGAATCGTATCGCACCGTGTTGTAACCATTGATCGTCTCTTGACGGTCTCTTCTCTTCGCATGGGAGATCGATGTATTCCTTGATTCGCTCGACAGAAGTCACGCACATTTCCACATCTAGCTGTTAGTGTGTATCCGGTTTAGAGAACTCACTCGTCCACTCGACAATGAAATGGAGGAGATCCATAGTCATCTGAGCGGCCATAGACATCGCTACTGCCAAGATACCAATATTCACCGTATTTCGATTGACGACAGCAATCAGGACAAGCAAGATGTTGATAAGAGATGCTATCTCCTCAGCTTTCACCACAGTGGTACGACTCACCACAACCGTTTAGAGCTAGTTCGAGCCATTTCTGAACGACCATCAATAACCAAGCTGGAAACTGCGATGCAGTAGCACGCTGAGTCATCATTGCCATACAAGTCTCTTCTGCTCCCATAGCTCGGATGGTTCGTAGACCATCTGCGTCGATAGTCTCGGAAAAGAGCGTGTAAATAGGCGATTTCGAAGTCAAGTCAAGTCGACGCAATTCACGACCGGCTCGGACGTAGAATCGTTGTAGACACGCCATGAACAGGGCAGTAGCAGCTACTACTGCTGCCATGTATGGTCCAGAGATGATGATAAGGACGACACTGCCAATAATCTTGGTACCGATAAACATGGCATTGACGGCGTGATTGGGCAAAGTCATGTCGATCATGTTCAGGTCGGAATTGAATCGATTTATCATCTGTCCTACAGGCCTCGAGTCAAAAAAGTCCAAAGAGACACTACAGTCAGCTTCGAAGTGTGACAAAACTTACCCTAAGAGTCCCTTGATTTGCCATTCGTGCATGTTCTTGCTGACGATCGGGTGGGCAAACATGAAAGCATTAATGATGGCGACACAGAATGCAAACAGGTAACCCAATTGCATCCCGGCATATCCTCCCAGGAAATTGCCATACATGCCATTACTTGATGTGGGCGTTAACCGCGTAGTCCAGGCTTGGAGGTAGATGTTGATTGTTGTCTCGATAGCAGCCGCAACGACAGTCATTCCAAACCCTGATCATCAGCTTGGCCACTCGTCAGAAACACTCACATATAGCTGCGTTCGTAGTTCCCATTGCTTTGAGATAACACAAATAGCTCGACCAAGCGACACCACCTTTCGCACTGGTCTCGCCTTCTTCCTCTTTCTCTGATTTCGCATCGGCGACTTCCTCAGTCAAAGCATCTGGGACAGCTTCAACCTCAGAGGACTTTTCAGCCTTTTCACCCGAGCTGAATTCAGCAACGAGATCAGCTAGGATGCCTCCTTGCGAGACGAGTTCTTGGTATGATCCTTGTTCGACTATCCTGCCATCTTCAAGGCAGGTGACGAATGATGCCTGTGGTAGGCGATAGACTTGATTGGTGGCCATGATGACTGATTTGCCTTTCAATAATCCTCGAGATCCAAATAGAGCGGCAAAGACATGTGCTTCGGTAGTAGCGTCCAAAGCTGACAAGACATCATCGAGGACGTAGGTATCAAATCTTCCATATACAGCTCGAGCCAGTGCCACTCTGTCCATTAGCCTTGGAAGTAAAAGGTCGGATCGTAAATTACCGCTGCTTCTGTCCTCCTGACAGGTTTCCTACCAAGGTGGTATCGCCATCACTCAGTATACCGAGATCGACGTCCAAATTGAGAGCTTCCAGTACAGTACGATACCAGACTGGTTCGTAGGGGTACATGAAAGTGATATTGGCTCGGATAGATCGGTTCAGCAACCAAGGATCTTGAGAGCAGTACCCGATAGTGCCAAGCTCACATCGAGCGGTTCCTTGTAAGATATCGAGTTCCTCCAAGAGTGCTTGGAGCAAGACTGATTTACCCTGTGTCATCAGCTGTGTTTATCAGGACGTCAGTCGGACTTACACTGCCGACTCTGCCTACGATCATCCACAGAGGTGGAGCGCGTAATTCCACATTGATCCCATGTAGGAAAGCGTCCTTGCCCTTTACTCCGAAATCAGCTTCCGACAAGCTGACCCCGATCTCGGACGACTTGTCGAGCAGCTCGATTCCGGATGTACTCCCATGAACCTCAGTGATTTTTTCATCGCTCAGCAAGAACTCTTCGATCCGTTTCCAACTGGCCCAAGCACTGACTATATTACCCAGTTGTTGTCCTAGCACCAACAGAGGTTCGGAAATCAGCGCGATAGTAGTGACAGTGGTAAAGATTTTGGCAGTCGAGACGCCTCCTAAGCCAAAGAGGGAAACAAGTGTATATGTGGTGATAGTGATTAAGCTCAAAAAGTTCGAATTGTAGTTCGTGACGATCGAGACTTTGAGGATTTCCCCGATCCATTTTCGAAGACAGTAAATCTCAGTGTCTCTCAGCGTCAGAGCCGTTTTGGCGATGGGAGTCTCGTAAGCAGACAGCTTGATTGCTTTGATATGACGAAGCACTGAGGCCATGAATTTGACTCTTCGGTCGGTCGCTTCAGCCCACTTTCCTGTCTTATCAGCTTTTACCCCGTTGTGAGACATACGCCTTGTCGGGCCGATCTTCTTCATGAGAAGCGGCAGTAGAGCGAAAAAGAAGATTGCTCCTGCAACACTAGCCAGCTAATCATCAGCAATCTATTACGCATGATAGATGAAGACCTACGAATGAGATGCCAATGGTCGCGTAGATCAAGTAGAGACCGAGACCGGTCATTACCAAAGCAGTCCAAACTTCGTGGATCGCCTTGACCGTCACGACCACAGCGTTCACATCGACACTCATGAGATTACTTGCTTTCGCAGCGCCCATTTCCCGTGCAGTCTCGGCTCTGATGACGAGTGATTTTCGATACAAAGCTTCCATCAACGCACCCCTCAAAGCCAAGGATGATCTCTGAGTCGCAATGTGCGCAATGGCAGTAGCGACCGAGTATACCGAGTATGTGAGTGCAGTCGCGCCCACCAAACCCCATCCGTGAGAGAGTGGTTCGGGATCTGCAGACGTGTATGATGTGACGAAGGTGACTGTATGTCCAATGATAAGAGGACGAGCGAGAGTGACGACACTAGCGATCAAATGAGGGAGTAGTGGGGCGGCAAGAGGACCTGCAAACGCCGTACTGCAAGCCAGGAGGAGCGGTTGTTTCGTTTGTCCATTCGCGGCCCTTCGGGCATGTTTGGACCAGTAGAGAGATAGTTTATTCCAAGTCGCCAAAGAATGGAGATCTTCGTCGATCGCGCCTAGATCTTCCATACCCAGTGGTCGACGGTATCCTCGCCATAGTAATGGCATCACCCATGACACCAGGTATCGGGATAACAGACCAGCTGTCCGCTCTGGTGGTAGTGATTTGCCATTGATCTGGGATGATCGACTTGGAAATTGCAGGGAAACGAAAAGACCGAATCGAGCCGCCAGAGATGCTGCGAGAGGTGCAAGTGGATCTATCGATGTATCGATGAGAGCTAGTGTCCTCAGTCTTGAAGCGAGGAATAACATCGAGCATAGTAGGTATAGAGCCGCAAGCTGGGATGGACGAGCATTCTTGTAGTGTTCCGTAACGACTAGAGCTAGGGAAACGAGCTATTTCATCAGCTACACCTGACAAGATGACTTACTGCCGCAACGATCTCCAGGACCCATGCTGCACGACCAGAGTACTCTCCTCCCAGAATCGATGAATGCTCCCATGTTATAGCGAGGGCGATGCTTGTGCCCACGAACGCCAGCGCAAACGCAATTCGACATGCCAGCAATATTTTCCCACCAGTCGGGATCTCTCTGAAGGGTAATAGTCTCCTTTTCTTATTTGGGAGAGTGTAGCTCAATCTCGGGAGCGCAACGAGGACGAAGATGAGGGCGGGCACGAATGACAGAAATCTATGCATTTCATCAGTATATAGACGCTGACGCGTTTCAACATTCCGACTTACAGGTTTGAGAACCGTAATGTGAAATCCAAATCTCGACACGACACGCTTGGCCCGAAGGCATAGTCGTCCTTACACAGACCGCCCATCACTCGTCGAGATATCAACGACTAACGGTACAATACAATGATGCATATACATGGCTGTTCATCTCTGAACTATAATGGTAGTGAGGCTTATCAGCCAAAAATACAGCTGGAGGCGTACCGCGTGGTGCAATCTCGGCGAAACGGCTACCGGTTCAGAGTACGTTAACGTAATTTCATATGGGCAAAATCAGAGGGCATTTGGTACGGGGTTCCTTCCAGCGCGACTCCAACATTCTATTTAGGTAGTGCTACGCTGCTAGCTACTAACAGACATGCTCGATCTTGCCTGTTCCTTGTTTCCTGGGACCTAAATCTCGGGCCACATTTCTGTTGAATGACTCTATCATCATTGCAAATAGACTTCGACTCAAGGCAGCATCCCATCGTCCTTTTGACGATTCGTCTCGGATGAAAGCGTGTTGAGCTTGAACCTCCATGAACTAACATCAGTGGGTCTCCGGCCCATGGCAAGAACACTGACGGTAAAGGAACACCCTGCTTCGTCCAATACGTCTCGGATCAAGGTTCGTCCCGCACGATCCACATGAGTATCCTGTCTCATCAGCACACCTGACCGGCGAGCAATGATCTAGACAACATACTTGTTTCCCAAAGACCATCACGACTTCTCCTTTACCTTGCAGGTCCCCGCTCTTCACTTTCTTGATCGTATCATCCTCTTTGCCCTTTCCGAGCGTTGCCGAGTGAACGCTATCGTTAGTCCCTGACTGGCAATGGCACGTCTGGCTCACTCGGTTGCAAAGTAGCAGAATGTAGCTAGTACCCGCGAATCAAAAGCACACTGGATCTATCAGCGGTCTGGAAGAGGTGAGGTATGAAGGACTTACCCGCAAAGCGAGGTGACCTCCCAAGCACATTCCAGTAGAAGCGACTCGTCCGTTACAGTTTGGGTGATTCACCAGGAGATCCACTGATAACGTCGCGTCCTCATCGTATGCTTCTACTGTCTTTTCAATCTGAAATCATCAGTGCCAGCCGAGTGCATAGACGTGATGCTGACCTTGTACTTGTTTCCCCTGTCCGTACCATCGGTATCATATGGAATAGCCTCTGGACCCTCAAATTCGTGGAAGCTGGATGGCAGGGCTACTACATATCCCTCACTTGCGATATTACTTGCGAATCTCTCGACTGGTCCCGTCACCTGATAGATCTCGGAGAACACCACGCCTATCTTCAGCTTTGTCAGACCACACAGCAGGATAACGTACATCCCGGAAATTTGGCTTCGGGATACTCTGGAACATTCGGTTCAATCACATAAATCCTTATAGTCCCCTTGACTCCATTGGCAGTAGTAGGAACATCCTTGTAAGACTGTTTGACTAGCATTCTGTATTAGGTGTGGCTTGCTTCAAGTATAAAGAGTAGTGGACGGTGGGGACGCGGCCCGGGCGGAAATAAAAAGAGCCGATTAGCCGGGTGGTGCAACCTTGGTAACCCTTTTCCACTACCAAAGGGGGTCAGCACCAATGCATCCTTTTTACAAGCTCTATCGGCCATCTATCTTGCCAAACACCGATTGATTGATACCTATAGATCTCAAGATCCATAGCGAAAAATGGCCGAAGTGAAAGAGGAGATTGATAGGGATGGAGCTACTTCGTTAGTGCGGGCGAAATTGGCGTACGTCAAGTCGGTCAATTCGGCTCATTCGCTGACGATCAGTTGTGAGGCTTGCCGTGCTAACAAGGTGGGATATTGAGCGGCCCTTGATTGGTTCTTGAGCTCATATCATAGGTACGATGTATAAGAGAACACTCGCCTGATCAGTGTAACCGGTGTAGTAAGTCCTAGCCCAGTGTTGCAGTATTGACAAACAGCACGTTTTGGTTTACGTTGCTCGGACCCGATTGTGCAAAAGAAAAGGGGTCGACCACCTAAAGGTCAAGAACAAGGTTATGGCAGAGGGCGATCATCAATGTCACCACTACCTTCACTGAATCGAAATCCGTCTTACGAAATGCACGTCCAGAATCATCACAACAATAATGGAATGTTTCCACCTTCAAATCGAGATTATCATCACGTTCCGCAAGAACCTGGTCCGTCGACATATCTTCAGAATCATAATCAATCCTACAACCCCTACCCGCTACCCGGCGCCTCATTCAACCAGGAGCCAATGATGCAACAAACGACAGACAACCATGGCCAGACGACTTCGTACCCAAATTACCTTCAACCATCACGGTCCACTCATGTACCAAATATACTGGGTCCTAGTCCCGACTCGGTGATCACGACGTCGACACCTAGAAGTGGACAGAATAACCTGGATTTGTCAGGGTACCTCGATCCGACAGATAAAGTCGAGCCGAAAATGCCTTTCTTTCATAACAATCCAAGTGTGGTGAAGGGTCATGCCGTGGCAGAAGAAGAGGTAGCTGCGGGACGTACATCGGATGGAGAGGATCCAGGTAAGGAAGTACCCTTGTCCAAGAGCTAACCTCAGTCTCTCTATCTATGTTGAGCGCAGTCGAGGCGCATGCCCTTGTCCAATTGTATGCAATATGCCATCGCCTGTCGCTGATCCCAGATTCCATGAACGCCTAAATCCCCACGTAGCAGTTTTGGACCACCAACTCCATTCAATGAAGTATCTCCGCCGGTCCTCAACAGTCCTCTTCGCCTCTGTCCTAGCCGCCTCATCCCGCTTTTTTCGTAAAGATCTCCACCGCAGACTCCTCTCGCACGCTCAAACAGTCTTAGATCGGGCCGTGACAGCCGGAGCGTCGGATATATGTATAGTTCAAAGTCTGATGATCTTGACGTACTGGAAGAATCCGGCGGATACTAGTGCTTGGAGGAAGATTGGGATGGCAATCAGGATCGGGTACCAGAGTCTATGGCATGTTCCGAGGAGGGATCCGCTACCGGAAGATGAGATGGCTGCTAGGCATATTCTTGTGAGTCTCCTTGATGTGGACTAAGCTGAGTGTCAGAATGCCGAAAGGACTTGGTTTTGTGAGTGGTTCGCGGAGATCAACATCATCAGAGCTGACAACCAGGTCTATTCTGTAAGCCGAAGTCATGCTGGTGATCATCATGTATGCTGACTTATGCGTGCAGGTTTCGATAGAGGGTACGTTCCGTCGTGCTCTTCTCTGTCTGTTCGCTCATTAGAAGCCTTAGCCAGACTTTTGGTCTCCCAGTCGCCATGCGCTTGAACGAGATCTCCGATGTAAGCCACCCCATTTGACCTTGATTGACATGTAGCCAGAAGTGTGGGCAAGAGAACACCTCCATCTCGGTCCTTCAGTCGATATGCACTTGGCCGCTTCCATCGAGTAAGTTGTTTTGTTTGTAGATGGCTCACGTCGGATTGTGCAAGCTCAAAGATCACTGGAAGAGTATATTTGAGACTGGCGCTCCATCGCCTGCATACGTTGAATCGGCAATCGACACAATGATCAATCAATGTGAAGCCTTAGTAGGCAGATTCTTTACTAAATCCTGTTTGTGCCCCTACCTCTTCACTGACGATGACTTACACGTAGCCCCACCGCCCAATTTCGAACAAGATAAAGAACATGTGATCATGTGGTCCATACTCGACTTCATTCATATCTTACATCGTCACCGACTGGAACTATCTCCTCGCGATCCGTTACGACTCGACATGTGCCTAGCAACAGCGACAAAATGCGTCGACGAGATTGATGTATTGGCGGAACAAGGTCCACTTCCAATCATGCAAGATACAGGAAGTTGTATGACTTCAGCCCTTATCGTCTTTTTGAGCAAAGTAAGTTGGCTATCTCAATGCATACTGATGACAGATCTTCCGAGACTGTACAAGAAGTCAAAAATCTTTGATCGTGAATCTGCTCCAGCGGATCTTGCTCAGCCATTCCCGGGTGTCAGAGGACGACGACGATATGGCCACAGCGTATGTTGCGCGTTTCACCCGAAGGATACTGGGTGTGGTCGGACAAGCCTCGAGAGCGGCATCGCCCGGTGTGATCGATGGTATCGGGTCAAACGAAGATGATATGGGTTTCATGGCTGAGCTGGTGAGTATTGCTAAACACTACCGTGGATCGGTACTGATGAGGAGGAACAATTTCTGCAAATGCCCGACTATGTTGTGGAGAATGAGACAAAAGATCAGGAATATTGGTATGTTTCAGCAGCGTAAATTGTCGCTGATGACAGGTCCATGATGTTTGCAGCAGACCCTACCAATAACTTTGCTCCCATGCCGAATGCTAGTTTCCCTGGCTTTTGAAAAGTCCTCTCAACGTCGCGCATGAGCTACATGCTCGCAAAATGGACTGCCTAGTATTTCGCATATTTATGTCTATATTCTACAACACATTCGATAGCCTACGCATATGATAGATAATATTGTTTTATTATTGTTGACAACGGTGTATAGCCTAAGCTCTTTATTGTTGACATGTATGAGATCACACACGCCCACCTCTCCTTGCGACGGGCACCCGAAGCCTGTCGCTCCCGTCGAAGTCTGATATTTCTCCACCATCCATGATCTCCTCATCCATGAGCCAATCATTCTCACTGATTGCTCGAGTTGATCCTAGACTGCCGGCGCTGGCTGTTAATTTTCTTATCTCTGCGCGATCGAAGTCGTAGTGTGTACTCATGCTATATGATCCTTTTTTTGCCGGTAAGCACGACTCCTCATCCGATGAGGATAATGCCAATGGCTCATCATCGCTTTCTTCGTAGATCATGATTTCAGGTGGACCCCATCCTTTCACTTGACGTCTTGGGTGAGGAAGAACACGTCCGGGCTTGATTGGTACGGAATATCGCTTAGACAGCGGGACTGAGTTCGTTGCCGATGAAGCGCTGCCAGTGGATAATTGACGTGATTCACGAGCTATCGCAAGTGGCGAACGGTAGTTGGGATCGAATGTCGCTCGCTTGAGGCCGGGAGTAACAAGCTCGGCAGAAGATGTTGAACATGTGGAAACACTCGATAACCGCTTCAAGGGTGCTTCCAGCTTTCGTAGGGTTTCCGCCAATTCAGCTGCTTCTTTCTGTTTGTACTTCAGATAAGATGAACGGGCGAGTTTACGCATAGTGACGGTTCGCACTTTTCGGGCAAAAGCTTCATCCTCTTCGGAATCGGAACTAGGGTAGACTGTACCGGTGAATGAGGATGTGCGGGTGATGTGACGCTTAGCTGCGGCTGAGCGGGGTATGCCGAGCTGGGAGACGGCTCGTTGGGGGCGGAGTAGACGGGAATCAGCCGAGATGATACCTGAGGCGATAGCGGCTTCAGTAAGGGGCATGTGAAGATCTAGATGTCAGTGCCAACTAAACATACACGATCTGTGTACTTACCTATTTCACTATCCTCATCACAGGCCTCCGGCTGCCTTGACCTCATCAAGGCGATCATTTCGCCCAACTCCGGACTACTGCCGAGTGACGGCATTTCTATCATGACCTCAGTGTCGGTCTGTTCCGCCTCGACCAGGCTAGAGTCCTCCTCTGTTGGATCAACCTGCTCATCTACAACCTCCGCTTCAGGTGCGAACTCGTCCTCTATTTGTTCAAGTTCAACATCCTCCTCGGCTTGTCCATTGTACCTGAACTCGGATCCAGACACATCGTCGAATGAGGGCGAGTTAAGTAATATCGAGCTGACATCGTCGAATGACGCATTCCGAGGAGGCGGGACCGGGAAAAGAGCAACTTTGCTCAAACTAATAATCGAAGTGTCGGTCGTTTCCCTTTTGCGACCTGTCGGTGGTGGATAGTCAGACGACTGGTCGAAGTGCTGAACATCTGATTGCTGAGCGTCCAACTCGGCAGGCTGGAGGTCGGCATCGGCATCTTGAATAGGCGATAATGCTCGCGATGAGGTTGACACACTTGCGGCGTGTTCCAAACTCGGCAGAGGCGGGAGTGGTATCGGTGGTGGTATTGCCAGGCTGACTCTCCGACGCGAAGACGGAACATCTGGAAGCGGTGGCAGTGGGAGGGCGGCAGGCAAACTCAGTGGTCTCGTCGATGGGCCAGCATCTTCCTGCGTTGGAATCAGCATCGAGGTCGGCCGCGACTGTGATGGGTATCGAAGTGGAAGTGGGGAGAAAGCTGGCTCAGCTTCCGCTAACAGTTCGACATCCTCGGGATCGACCAAAATGGAGAACCTTGCCGAAGACCGCCGTGAGCAAGATCCGACCATTGAAGATCGAGAGGAGCGACGCGACATTATTGTAGTCGACAGCCGGTGTGATTCCAGATCTGCCCTCAAGCCATCTATTGACGATCGCGTTCGTAGAGATGGTGACCTTGTGGGTTTTGTCGGCGAGTGTTGAGGTGTCGGAAGGAGTTTTGGGGTAAAATCCGTATTTACCGGATATCCAGGTGAGGGAGGTAGTGGTAAGGATGAAGGGCGTATACGGCCTAGTCCCAGCCCAACATTCCCATAAGCCTCAAAGCGTGAGGGTGATTCTGCAGATCCGCGTCGTTGCATTCCAGTTGATGCCGGTGGAGCTGCTTCGATATCGGAAAATCGGACACGGCTATTTCTACGCGATAGACAAATTGACAGGGTATCGCCTGTGCTAGACATGACGGAAAGACGATCGTCGCTATACGTAGAGCTCTGAGATGGGCGGCGTAGGATACTCGGTGATCTACATTTGGTCGAACACTGTATATTAGACCTCGCTCTGTGCGAAAGAGAAACGGCTTACATCTGCTTCAGAGCCTTTCCCTATGTAATTTCCCTGCATCTCCAATCCATCCACTTCCAGCCTCGTCAGACGTGGACTTCCGCTTTCATATGACATCGTAGCGGTAGAGACGGACAGAGAAGTATTGACAGATGGTGGAGATGGGACCAGCCCTAAGGAGAGATAAATGCGTGTCGGTCGAGGTATGAGGTGGCCGCCGAGCCGAAAGGATTTCCGTTCAAAGGTACACCGTAAAGCTCGGACTGTCGATCGGATTCGAAGCTAAATGCAGTTTAGATGAATCTGAGCACAGACGCAATTGTATGTTTATCAAGGGCAAGGGGAAGGAGGGGCGGTGTATGAGTTCCTGGTCGATACCGTTATTCTCGGAGATTGTCGATTCCTTGTGTAGGAGAGTCGATGGAATGAGGGTCAAGGGGTAGGAAACCAGTCTCTGACTGTCTCTATTGCGCACGAGTGCAGGAAGAATGGATGCTATGAGTCAGTCGTTGTATTTCCATTTTTTCCAACAACAAAGACGATGAACAATTAGCGTCAAGAGTACCCTGAGCTAAAGACGCCTTTGCGCTTCGACCCATTATTTCGGTGCAGGGCAAGCGTAAGTGGGGAATAGAGCTAGCTGCGGATAGCTATACTAGACTGTAAAACACCTCCGTGATGTACGCATAATGGGAGATCGTTGTTGAAACGCATGGGGCAATGTTTTGGGAAGGTGGTGATCGAAAACAACAGGTCCAACTTACCTAAAATGTGGAGGTCCGGGCAACTTCAATTTAGGCTCTGGGCCGTGCCGATTTAAGATTGGATTGAGGTACAGGACCTCTTGTTCTTTCGAGAGGATTAGATGCTGTGTGGTGTGTATGTAGTTGTGATTGAATTCGAGACTCTAGAAAGTGAGCTGCGTTCGAGGACATGCGACTCCTTCGAGACCAAGGGAACGGTACAGTTCCCGCATGCGCAGATCCCTCTTCCCGTTTGCCAACCCCAGAATGACGCGCTTACGAGAATGTACGAAATTGATCGAAAAACGATGCCCCAGACACGCTCCTGCTCCTGCTTTCTAAATCCTGTTGACCGGCGAATGCTAGAGTACCAAGTTTGAAGGGGTTCGTGTTTCGAGGCGGGTGGTGGTATGTATGTATGTAGTACGAGATTAAATGGTAGGACTGTTGATCTCTGCTCTATGACACTAGATATGTATGTCGTTTTGATTGTTGTGTATTATCGATGTCGACATCTTCAAGATGACAACGCATCCAATGACTAGCGTAGAGTACGATCGCACTAGTACAATGAACAAATACAATGCGGTATGCGAGTATGTATCAATGAGACAAAAAGTCGACCACCAGATCAGATGGTACTCAAATTGCATTTCAAGGTCAAATTATTTTGTGTCAGCCCATGAACCCGATCAAGATAGCGGTTCAAAGTTCAGTTCAGTCACACAAGGTACTATTTGGCTAATGAACATGGCTGGAGATAGAGTGTAGGCGTGCACGCCAGCGCCTTGGTGGTCGTTTTGGCACTTCATTATGACTCAGAACTAGGTTTGGCGGAGTAAATGAACATGGGAAATTGCCCATTGCGGCCAAGAGGCTTTTGGCTCCGAACCTCCGAGACATCACGAGATGCATTTGGGTGATCGTTTCTTCGACAGGGCTCGTCATTCCGCGACACGTGAGCATTGTCGACGTTATGATGCTCTCGATTAAGTCAAGAGGCCTAGGTATAGATGGGCAGGTGATAAACCCGAAAAGTCGGCACAAACCATAGTGACTGGCATCTGCAGTATCGGCCGATGGTTTCAATCACCCTCGATGCCGATCTGAACGGCACAACAGATGGATTCGAGCGCTTGTAGGAAGCTCAAAGAACAAGAAAAACTAGCAGAAACTGCAAGACACCGCTTCTACACCAAAACAGCTCAGGCACACCCTACGTCCGTCCAGCGTCTGCCGTCTGGTGTTCCGGTGAGAACGGGCCCGGTGCGTGCATGACCCATATCACTTCAATGCTCCTGCTGTGCTCCTACCATGCATGAGCTTCTCACTGACTTGACTGTCATCCAAAGGTGCCTTTACTCCCGCAAAGCATGAAGGCGCTTTTGTATGTCATCCGCCGCAAAGTCAAATCCGCACCGGTTTACCACGAGGGACACGGGCGTAATCGATACGGCACGTCACAGATCCAGTGCAAGCCGCATAGGAATTGTAATCTGACTCAAGCTGCAGGCTCGCAACAGGACACTTAGATCAAATGCATATACATACATATACGAGATAAGTAAGCCTGATAAATCCGGGAGATCTCGGTACCGAATCAATCAATCAACTTTATACGAGTCGAATAGCAAAGTCGTGGTAGAGTCAAAATTCCAAAGGTATACCGATATTCGCACTTTCTTATTCGGCTCCCCTTATCTTGTCCTTTACCGCTATCATGGATGGCACTGGTCACGCCCCTGTCTATATTCAAGGCGGGAATGATCAGATTTATGACGAGTTCGAGTCGTATAGATTCTCGGATGATCCAGAATTTAGAGTATGCCAACTTTAACTTGCTGTCTCAACGTAGCTGACACGTAGGCGGGTCTACCTACTGTCATAGCTGCTATCAGGGGTAAGGATCGAAATGCAGATCAGATAGACGAGATGATTGGAAGAGCTCAATGGTTCTACTTTACAAGGTACTTCATCACCATAGGTACCTCTTACAGGCTGACAAATAGAATCAAAGGTGTTTCAATACCATGGGAAGACTATGCTCGTCGTCAGGCCACACAATCATTTATTCATCCAAGTAGTCCAACGCTCTCGCCCAAAGCCCCAAGATCACCAAAGGAAGCATTACAAGCGTTGAACAATCTAGCGGAGGCTAGGACAATGATGAAAGATGGTAACGGAGAGAGCGGGGAGGGGGATGGCGCGGAGGGATTGAGTTTTAGCATGTTGTCGAGGTTGATTTCGGAAGGGAGGGCAGGAGAGGTTCCGGTGAAACAGATTCCAGAGGGAACTAATGTAAGTCAGCATCCTAGTACAGAGGCGGGTATGTAGTGGACGATAAGGTCATCCATGAGATGACACAGGAGAGGACGACGGTAGATGGGGTTTCAAGACGGATCGAATGGTAGGAGGGCACAAGGGCAGGTATACAAGAGGATATTCCGGGATGCAATGGACAGGAAAGCGAGCATGTCGCTTACAAGTAGGAATTGCAACCGAGTCAAGCAACGATGCAAGCAAGGCCAAAGCCATGGGAGGCGACTATTCCATCTGGGCCATCCAACCGCACACAATATCCAATGTATCAAACCCAGCCTCCAATCCAAGGTCAAGTTTCGGGCCAGATGTCCCCAACCCTCATGCAATATCAACAACGTTCCTCCTACTCGTCATCCACGAATTCCCCTTCCATTTTCAACAATCAAGGAAGTTCATCTCGAAATTCGTATGATGCAGTCTACACCGGAAATACGTCACATTGGACAGAATCTGGACTGACGATATCGCCTGATTTGTCTTTCGAAACGTTTTCCCTTGATCCGGATCTAAGTAGTGGTCTGCAGAGTGATCCTTCTTCTGGCCTGACTACGAATACTGGCAGTGTGGGAACACCATTCGATGACACCACATTCAGCAATTACCTAAATGTCGACTATGATCCCCTTCTCCATATGAATCGGAATTCAATACAAATTGCCCCGCCGATATCTTCGCCTGGGGTTTTTCAGTCATCTAACTCTACTCCAGCACCAGGACATACATCGGCCGGACAAGGAGGGACGGAAGATACTCGCGCTTCCAGCTGCTAGGTTGCGCGAATGCATGTCAGAGCTGTGATGAGGAGGTCCGACAAACGGTTTCGCCTGGTGCGGACGTAGTCATGAATGTAGTCCTAGACGTAGATGTTGTCCACTTAGCTGTATATGTATGTGTTGCATTAGCCAGTCAAGTATTGTAAGCAGAAGCTAAAAAGACCATACTCGTACATCTGAAATACAGAGAAATACAAACAGAAACTATTCCCATCTATTCCCATCAAAGCAACATCTCATCATCACTACTCTCCTCCTCTTCCTCTTCATCAAGTAAGCCTTCAACATCATCACCCTCCCCATCAGTCTCCTCCTCCAGTTCCTCTTTCACAGCCTCAACAGGTTTACGACCACTCGACCTTCTCGTACTCCTAGAAGCTGGTTTCTTCGGGGTCGCATCGTCATCTTCTTCTTCCTCGTCCTCCTCCGAGTCGTCATCGTCTTCGTCGTCTTCAATGACAGTCATCTGAGACGGTGTTTCGGACAATTCTCGTGCTTTCGATTTATGTCTTCTCGATCCGGTTTCCGAACCTGTATCCTCTCGCTCATCCCTAAATTATCAGCTCAGCTTTACGATGCGAAGAATTAAACTTACACGTCATCAATGAACCCAAACAGCTCAACGACCGCCTCAATCTCCTCAGCACGGAATTTGTCCTGATCATAACCCTCTAATTGATCCGGAAATCGTTTCTGAACGGCACCTTCGAATCGGACGATGGAGTTCCGAGAAGCAGCATCTGCCACGGGGCGTTTCTGTTTGTTAGCTCGCCAGTACAGGAGTTACAGGCTGGCTTACCTCTGGAATAGCGAGTATGAGAGTTTGGATAGCTTTGATTTTCCAATCTTCCACTTCCTCCGGCTCAGGAAGAGTCAACTTTCCAAGGAAGGAAATGTATGCTTTTCGGACTTCTTCTACATTTGTCAGCTTCGCTCGTAGGTGTGAAGGGAAACAAACTGGAAGTTTCCTCTAGGATAGCTTTGAGAATCTCGACAGCCAGATCGATATGTATAGTATGATCTACTTCTGCTCCTTCTCGTTCCCTGTACGTTAGTTGGGTTTCGCACCTACCTGCTGTAAACTCACACAGTCTTCTGCGGATCAAGCCAATCAACCATCATCAACCCCATTTGGGCGAGTGGTAACATCGGCTCGTCTTCCTGCGCATCTTCAACCAGAGTCGCCAGCATTTCCAGTGTACTTGTGAATATCTTTCATCAGCGCGAGGCAGACCCGATAGAAATGTGAACTCACGGAAAGCATATTCCGTTGGTGTTCGGACGAGGAATAGCAATATACCGGTAGAGAGTAAGACAGACACTGGCGCAGTGTTTGATTGTCGAAAGTCTCGAAAGAGAAGTAGAGTAGAACCAGTGATTGGAGGACCTACCTGTCAGTCCACTACAATCTTGATACAACGTCGCACAACGCACCTTGGGATCCGAAATGACATTCGTCAATAAGAGCTTCACAGCTCCCATACAAGCTGCCGCCTGTACCTCTGGTGAATCCTGGTTTAATGTATGCCTAACAAGTCCAACCAGTTGATTGGGCTACTTTGTCAGCGCTTTTGAATGTCATGGAGCTTCAGACATACGTCAATAGTTCCAGCCACCAACTTATTGTTGTCGTGAAGTATAAGTAGGTCGTAGATGATATACACAATCTGAACCCGGAGTTCATCGTCTGAAGCTTGGAGCTGCTGTACGAACAGGCCAAATGAGCTCGAAGCCATTTTCTATCCATCAGCGCCGTGTCTCTCGTGGACATGGAACCAACCTCGTCGATCATACAGCACAGACCAAGACAGATCAGGCCTTGATCTCTAAGCACTGGTTCATCTGTATTTTGTACAGCTGGAATGATCAAATCAGGTAACAAGCCATGGAAGACAGAGTTGTCCTGGAGGTTCTGACTGTCAGCGTCTTCTCATTCAAGCAAATTGGAGATAGCGAAAACATACCGAATTGATCCGTTGAAGCATACTATTACAGATGAGAAGTGATCTCAGATCCACCAAAGCTTTCTTGACGACTTGTTCAGGATCGTCGATCAAATTGCCAGCTACCATCGTCTTGCGGCGTGATGGGCTTCCAGCGCTTGACTCGGCCTAGTGATCAGCCAAGTGACAGGACTATTTCAGACAACATACAGCATCATCTTCCTCTTCGCCTTGTCCTTCTCTGAGATCCGAGACTACATCGACCACAAGCCGAATAAGATCCCGTTCACTATTCGCAATCTTGCACAAGATGTCCATACACCTGTCGACCAGTTGAGGTGGTAGACTCGGCTGAGATATCATCTCCTCTTTACACATCAGCATATGTCTCAATAGAAGAAGGGGGGACATACGAGTATGTTGCAACATTGTGCTTCTCCCAAATTGATCCGTGTAGTCCATATTGACCGCCAAGCGCATCAATTCCCCTACAATGAACGCCCTCTCGGCCATCTCATCCTCATCGTCGGTCGCCATAGCCTCCTCTAGCTTGTTGTACTCCGTCTGGATACGTAGAGCAAGTGTCGAGACTGTCGGCATATGTTGGTCCATGGTCGCTTCATCTTTGTTCTTGATACAATGATCAACAAATACGCGTACGAGGAATGCTCGGTCGGGCGTGAGGTTGTTCCAGAACTCTTCTTGTCTCGCTTCGGGTGTACTCTCTGGTCTGGGCGCTTCCGGATCCGAGTCTGGGTCCGCTGCAGGCTCGGCCTCGAATGAAATACCCTTAAATAGGTCGGGTCGAGTGACAAATACCGAGGTCAATGCGTCTTCAGCTGTTTCGCTCGATACCACATCGAACCGATTCAAAAACTACCTTCAGCCTTGTATTACGTTTTCTTTTCAGATGGATGACTCACCTCTACCAGATCCCCACCAGCCTGATCGACCCATCCACCCAACATTGTTGCTGTCGCTTTCCTAACACTCATTTCGCGGTCTCCAAGGCCATACTGGACCACTTTTTCCCGTTGAGCAATAGTCAATACTCTAGCATCCGGCAGGGCAGCGGTCGATAGTGGTCCATGGTAGACCGTCCGACGTAAGATGGGATCGACATCGCGTGTCCTACTCAATATGTGTGGCAGTATCGCCGGCGTTCTGGGAAGGTGGTACAGCGCTGCTCGGCGAACCTCGCTATGCGTCAGAATAATGCGACCGTCGTGAAAACGGGATGCTTACGCAGCGGTGTCATAACGGAGCAAGTCCAACAAGACTTCCGCAAGTGGTACCTGGCCGTCCTCTAGGTCATCCTCATCTTCTCCTGACGATAATTTAGCAAGACCCAAAGCCGCTTGAACTCGAACTGCAGCTTCCTTATCGGCTGCTCGGGCAAGTAGGTTTTTGCGAAGTAAGATGTATAGATCCTCACTGTACATTAGTACATCTGAAATATCTGTCACGTACTTGATCTCTCCTAGATCGTTCAACATAGAAGCCGTCATGAGCGTCACTCTAAACCTGATATTCTTATCCTTGGACTCCATTCCCGATAGTAGATGGCGAAGAAGCTTGGAGACGAAGCGCGTGTACGGTGTATCTGAATCTTCCTCATCTTCCGTTCGTGTAGCAGCGTCTAATGATAAGTCACTTCCTCGCCCAAAGCCACGAGTGACTAACCCTGCTGAGTTGTATAGGCCACATAATTAGCTACGAACTTGACCACACGGTCGGCCACCGATACACCCTTCTTCACCGGCAATATCCTATTGACCATATCGATGAATACGGTATTGAATGCCTTCTCGCCAACGACCCTCAGACCCTTGGGAGTAGCTTCCGTGATACCCGAGCATTGTTCTTGAATATTGCGAAGTGAGATGATATTCTTCCGATGATTCGCTGTGGTATGTTGCACCTGCTCGAAAATTGGCGGGAGGAGAAGTGGTAACGATTCGAGATACGAGACTGATGTCGCCCTTGGACGAGCATTGACCATGATTGTAGGCTATATCTTAAAGAGTACAGTGTATTAGCTGGCAGGTAATTGAGGTTGATTTGTTGACCGCGACTCTGTTATTACGTAATAGTCGCGTGTTTCTTGTGCCTGGCTGAAATCAACTCGTGAGTAAACAACCACTTTCATACCTAGCCGTCTAAGAACTTCAAAGCTGTACATCACACAATGGCGGGCAATAGGAAACAAGCGCAACATGATGTAGCTGGGTTCCCAGTGCTGTCTTTTGTCGAGCTCAGAGACTGCCTCATGGCACTAGGGATCTCGGTGACGGCGGAGGATATCTCGAAACCGTCCGCTCAAACTACGCAAATGATATACGGTCAACTCGTTGATATACTCATGGGAATACCTATGGAGAGTATGGACGCACCCAGGAACTCGTTGTTGGGAATGATGGAACATCGTGTATGTAGTCTTTGATTGCCCAGTATGGTGTAGCTGATGTATAGGATATTTACGCGGATGCATTGCAGTTTACCATGTTCTTTAGGCATTGGTGAGTCCCATCGTAGGAGGACCAAGATCGTACTGATTTTAGTCGTAATCTGGCACGGGTATGCGGGGTCAAGACGCTAGTCATGATGGATCTACTCAGACCTGAACCGGCACGAACTCGAACGATCCTCAGTGGGATCATGAACTTCGCTAAATGGAGGTCAGTCGTTCCATGGATATCAGAGCTATGTATCTGATATCAACAGAGAGACCCAAGCAGCTCTTCAAGCAACTCTTCAACACAAAGTACACACCCAGACCGAGAGGTACGACTTGATATGTTCTATGTCGCATTGTACTGATGAACAGGATGGAAAGACTACGTAAAGATGTTGCAGCCATTGAAGACGAGATCGAGGATGTCAAGTAAGTTTTGCCTCGTCTCTGCTTTGGAAGAGGTTGATCTGACATCTAGGGCAAAAGCAGATGCGGACAAGCCAAAGATCGAAGAAGCGAAACAAGCCAACGATGTTATTCGAGCAGATATGGCTAAACTTCATGTTGATCAAGCCCAAGTGGCCGACAAGAATGATGAGCTCAAGCGAGAGCGCGCCGCTTTACAAGATCGCACCGTATGCCGTCTCTTGTCCAAAACGTGGTGTAGCTGACATGTAGACCGCATGGAGTCAGGAAATCACACAAGCGACTCAGAAACTGTCCAATACCCGCTCCCGCCTCGTTCAGTCTCCTGAGAGGATCAAGAGAACGATTGGTGAAATGTCAACCAATCTATTGACCGAGAAGACGACACTCGGGAGCCATCAACGAAAGACTCGTGAAATGCAGAACCGTTTGGATGTCATCAACAACCTCGAGAGGGATTTACGCGATTTGATCGAGTTGAGCCGAGGGATTATCGAAAGAAAGAGGAAGTTGGGTGAAGCTGAACGAGCCAAGTCGGGGACGATTGCTCGGCTGGACTCGAAGAAGATCGAATCACAGAGTCTGGATGCTAAGCTGGCGGTATGTGACCCAGTGCAGTTTTCTTCAGCAGCGACAAACGACTGACAACATAGCAACTCGAACGACAGATTATGAATGCTCAGAACAAGATTCAACGTCAACTTGACGCTACGAAAGAAATGCAGACTAACACTGAAGTCAAAATAGCTGGCCTTAAGGAGGAGTACGTTATTTTCCACATCTTCTATCGAAGTCGACTGATGATAGATACGTCTCCAAAACGAAAGATCGAAAAGTGTGGATCAAGAAACGAGATCACCTGAAAGCTCAACAGGCGGAATTGGAGGCTCAGATGACCGATTTTATCGCTAAACATGAAGCGGAGCTAAATGCGCTACTACAGGAATATGTCGCTGTCAGAAACCAGACTGGTACGTTTCCTTCAGGTCATAGGCTTCAGAGCTAATGAAAGATGATTACATGAATACGCTTGCGGCCAAGTTGGATCTGAACCTCGATGCTGCTAGAGCCTGAGTTGGCATTGGTAGATGGATCGTAATTTGTAATACTGCTGTATGATGACTCGATGTATGATTTCTATTTGGGAATAGGTGCTTGAGCAGGCTATCGTACGAAGATGGATGATCATTATGTACATGACTATATACTAATAAATTATAACACATGGGGTGAATGTCCTGGTCCTCATCATAAAGTCTAACTAGATACAATAGCTGCCGATAGATTGATATAATATAAGATGTTCTGAAGGTATAAATGTGATTTTAGTTGAATACAACGTAGTCTAATACAACACAGGAAGAACTGCAACTTCCTGTTCGGATTCAAGGTCATCCTTATCAGATCGTACCCAATCCGTAAATCTTGTTTTTAACCCTTTAGCCCGAGGAATCGATATCGATAATTGAGGTAAAGCCGACCATTTCTCGGATCGTAATGGTACAGGAGGAAGGGTGAATGCTTTAGCTTTCGTTTCTACCTCCTCTTTCTCGGCAGTCCATGGTTTAGGGTGGTTTTCAGAGGGATGTTGCCATTCTTCCTGCTCGAGGTCGTGAAGTGCGGGCACTGGGTTCCTAGATAAAGAAGGCCGAGGTGGGGATGGCGGAGGAGGGTACTGTTCGGAAGAGGTCGATCCTCTGATTGAACTTGGTGGAGTAATCAGTGTGATTTCATCAACACTGGATTCAGATACCGAGTCGACATCGACATCCATGTTCACATCTTCATCCTCCTCTTCCATCATTGCGGGGTGCACTGGTGCCGATCGATGACTTCTCGCTTCGTCCTCTGCCGTCCATGATCGCCAGAGACTGGACGTCCTGGTCGGTTCATAGTAACTCGTATGAGTGACTCTGGTCTGACCGTTACTCCAAGCCCTTCTTAAGGCTCTTTCACCCGCTTTGCCCCTCTCGAGATTCTCGAGCCAACGTCGCTTACTCTCTTCACGTTCGTATTGGACGTCGAGACGCTTGATGGATGATAGCCTAGATGCAATCCTGGTGAGTTCGGCCAGATGATGCGAGTATGTCTGTCGGTATGCTTGAGGTAGTTCATGTGCTGGTGGGATAGCAAGTAAGAATGCATGGGGAGATGCGGTCATGAGGCGATCCTGTGGTGATGAACACCTTGACGAGTGGACCGAGGATAGAGGTGTATCTTGAGACATATCATCATCGTAGTCCGATCCCATGGAGGAGTTGGTGGATGAAGTGAATGATCGAGCGCGAGTCTTGGTAGCAGCACGAGCGGCGTCGGTATCGTATCCAGTTGAAGCGAGAACAGAATTGATCTCGAGCTTGATATCCTCATACTCGACTGTGCGTTGAGCTACTTCGCTCTCGATTGCCCAAGACAGGTAGGCACCGGGAAGAGAAGATTTGAGCTCGGGTAGTACGTAACGCCGATAAGTATCTACCAGCAATGAACGAGCTTGTCGTCTATACATTCGAAACGCATATTGGGGGTCGGCACTCTCATATCGTCTAGATGACTGCGTGTTGGTAGTTGGCAGCAAGGGCGAGAGAAGGGTGAGAAGTAGTGATGATGTTGAAGATCGACGCGGAGAGGTCGGGCTGGAACGTGAAGAGGATGCGGAGGATGATGACGCTCGGCTTGATGGTCGGGATGGCGTTGCTGATTTAGGCGCAAACGAGAGATTGACTTGATCAACAACACGTCCTAGTGTTTCACAGCAAGCAGACTCCAGGGGTAGGGTAGTGATTGAACCGTCGATGAACTGAATTCGGACATTCTGTAGCGGTAACGAGAAAGTCACATCATCAATGATCTGCTCGTCAGCAAACATACCATATAAACATGGAGAGAGCGACTTACACCAGATATCCAAGTCGATTTCTCCCCTAGCAACACATTTGAACAGTCAATGTCTTCATGC
>JALPCC010000085.1:0-66647 GCA_026538405.1 Cryptococcus sp. GC_Crypt_2 | reverse complement strand
ATCTGGAATCGCATTGTATCGGTTTGTGTACTTAGGTAATGATATGGGCCAAAGATGTATATAGTACTGTGAGTATAGCTGTAATATGAGTAGATCGATTGGACCACAAATTACAACTTTTTGCCATTCCATCAACGTCAACGGACCGGCTCTTTCCGAACTCGTTTCCACGCCTAATTCAAGTTCTCAGTCGCGTCGCGTCCATTCCATCAACTTACTCAAGTATATCATCAACAAATCAAGCATACAAGCATATACCATGTCTTCATCGACCTCAGCTCTGAAAGCAAGACATTACAATGCCCTAGCGAACTCTCTGAGGCAACTACAAAATGGGCTACAAAACTCGGAATACCAAATGGATAGATTAAGTGATCATTTAGGATCTATGCAGAAATTGGGAACTCACTCTGCTGCTCAGTATGTCTTTATCTCCTTCTCGTTGTGGTTCATCCTCCACGATCATCCCCTCACACTGGTCTTCATCAATTCGCTTCATGCCTACCTTTGACCATCTTTCAGCCTCTTGCTACCACCTGAAACATCATGATCGTAATTAACGTATAGGTTCATGGCCGTCTCGAGATTATTGGATCAAGAATTGATCGAAGGGGAAAAGCAAAGCGAAGAAGAAGCAAGGGAAGCAGAGCAGGCCGCGGCTGGACAGAAATAGAAGGCGGAACGATAGCTCTGATCGAGAGTTGCGGGATGGCGGGAGGCCGGGCACCAGGTTGCAACGAATGATTATACGGGTAGATGGCTTGTCAAGAGGTGGAAATAATGGTTGTATTATGGACAATGGCATATGTATATAACTCAACGGAACATCTCTGTGCAGATAACAACTGCTTTTCACGTAATGGCAACCTGATCCACGACAACAAAACTGCATAACATTTCTAAACCTTTTCTAGCTCACGAAGCACTCATATTACTACCAAGTTCCAGATCCACCCAACTAGTGAGTAACCTCAACGACCAAATCACCCTGTGCAATCGAATCGTTCTCGACCACGAGGACTCGCTTGACTTTTCCAGAGACTGGTGAGGAGACTACTGATTCCATCTGATCATCAGCATCACACCATGATCAAGAGGGAGATAGAGTGTGACGTACCTTCATGGCTGACAAGATGCAGAGTGGATCACCGGCCTTGACTTCCTGACCCTCCTTTACTCGAACGTCGATGACGACACCGGACTATGGTTTAGCTCGCGACCGTGAACACCTCGATCGAGCTTACCATTGGGGAACCAACTGATCCAGGATCAGAGCTAGCCTTCTCCCTCGATACATGCTCAATAGCAGCATTGTTATCAGTGATGATGACCGCACGAGACTATTCATCAGCTCCGTTCGTAATCGCAGAAGAATAGACTGACTTCTCCGTTTAGCTCAAAGAAACATTCTCGAGTACCCTTCTCAGTGTTGAGGGGACCAATGGCTAGTAATTTAATGGTCAAGGTCTTTCCTTGTTCGATAGAGATGGTCATTTCCTCGCTAATAGCAGGTTTGGCAAGGAAGTATCGAGTAGGTACGACACTATTCTGTTAGCTCAGAGAATACAGGAGTCCTAGCTGGACCTACCTGAGATCACCAAACTTGTCGATGAAGCCTTGGAATTCGTCGAAAACCTTTGGATACATACAATAACTCGAAACGTCGAAATCATTGATATGAGGACCATATTTCTCGGTCAACTCAGCCTTGATCTTCTTGAACTCAAGAGGTTTCATATCGAGACCAGGTCGACCATCAACCCTCTCCTTGCCTCTGATAATATTGGATCGAAGAGGTTCGGGGAATCCACCGTATGGCTGTCCAAGGTATCCTTGGAAGAATTCCACGACAGACGATGGGAAATCGAGCTTGGATGCTTGGTCGATTACGTCCTGCTTCGATAGGTTGTTGGAAACCATGAATTGGGCGAAATCACCGACAACCTTGGAAGAGGGGGTGACTTTGATGATATCACCACAAAGAGCGTTAGCCTCAATGTACTTCTTCTTGATATCGATCCACTGAGTACCGAGTCCGAGCTGGGAAGCTTGGAATTGCAAGTTGGTGTATTGACTTTTATCAGCCGAATCTACCTTCTTGTAGGATTCACTCACCCTCCAGGCATCTCGTGGTCAAAGACTCCAGAGTCGGATGCTCGGACATTGGCCTCGAAACACTGGTACAATTGCCTAATCTGCGACCAGTAGGTGTTGAGAGCCTGGATGTTCTCGTGGGAAATTCCAGCACCAAGTCCAGACTGCTCGAGAGCGGCACAGACGGCACCCATGGCCGGCTGAGAGGTGAGACCGGATAAGACTGTCATTAGTCTCATGGTATATTGCATGAAGATGAACATACCATCAATGGCGACATCGACAACATCGGCACCGGCCTGAGCACATGCAAGCATACTTCCAACAGCGATACCGGCGGTATCGTGTGAATGAACGTGGATAGGCAAGTCGGGGTGGGCTTTTCGGATAGCTCCAATCAACCTGACATCAGCCCTGTCCACCTACTACCCTTTCTCATGGGGACGTACATTCGAGCAGCTTCTGGCTTGAGGAGACCAGCCATATCCTTGATACCAAGTACATGAATACCTTCACCAACAAGCTGATCAGTGAGATCGAGATAGTACTGCAACGTGTACTTGGTCTTCTTGGGATTGGCGACATCACCAGAGTAACAGATTGTGCCCTCGACCACACCTCCAGCCTTCTTAGCGGCATCAATACCGAGTTTCAAGTTTTCGAAGTAGTTGAGCGAATCGAACACTCTAAAGATATCGAGACCGGCCTCGACTGCTTTCTTGGAGAATTCGTAAATGGCGTTATCGGGGTATGAAGTGTATCCAACAGCGTTGGCTCCTCGTACCAATGCCTGAAGGGGGATGTTGGGTACGAGTTTTCGAAGGGTCCTCAATCGCTCCCATGGATCTTCGTACAGGAATCGCATGGCTACATCGAATGTAGCTCCACCCCAACATTCAAGCGAGTAGGCGTTTTGTAATGCATGCGAAGTTTCCTTGGCGATGTTGGCCATGTCGACAGTCCGCATTCGAGTAGCGAGGAGAGACTGGTGGGCATCTCGCCATGTAGTATCCATTATCAAACATCCCTTGTATCCTCGAATAGCCTTTGCGAAAGCTTCGGGACCCTCGTTGACGATGATGTTTCTCCAACCATTCTGGCACGGTCGAGAAGTATCGATGACCTTGGTGGGATCGGCATTGTCGGTGATGGTGGGAATCAATGCCTCGGTCTTGAGTCCAGGTTCACCCATCTGACCTTTGATGGAAGAGCCATTGACAGACAAATCTCCAAGGTAAGCAAGCAGCTTCTGTGCTCGATTCTGAGACTGGACAAGCTTGAATAGCTCGGGCGTATCGTCAATGAAGGTTGTCCATGTTTTACCGGACTCGAATACGGGATGGGTAAGAAGTCGGATAAGGAAAGGGATATTGGTCTTGACACCTCGAATTCGGAACTCGACCAATGCTCGAAGCATCTTTCGTCGGGCAACCTCATAGGTGGCTCCAGAGACGGAGCACTTGACGAGCAAAGAATCGTAGTGTGGAGTGATCTGAGCACCAGCATATCCAGAACTAGCGTCGAGTCGTACACCATTACCACCTGCCGATCGGTATACCTCAATTTTACCAGTATCAGGCTGGAATCCTTGAGCGGCATCTTCTGTCGTAATTCGACACTGGATGGCGAAACCTCGTCGATGAATGTGCTCTTGGGTAAGACCGAGCTGTTCAAGGGTGACACCAGCAGCAATCTGGATTTGGGCAGCGACAATATCGATACCAGTAATCTCCTCGGTGATGGTGTGCTCGACCTGGATTCGGGGGTTGATTTCGATGAAGTAATGTCGACCTTGCTGGTCTACCAAGAATTCAGCAGTACCGGCATTTCGGTACTTGACGGCAGCAGCAAGCTTAAGAGCATCGTCAAGGATAGCCTGTCGGACAGACTCGTCAAGGTGAGGAGCGGGTGCGACCTCGACAACCTGATATCAGCTCACGTCTACAGCAGCTCATGGGTGGGAAGGAGCCTGACCTTTTGGTGTCGTCGCTGGACGGAACAGTCTCGCTCGAACAAATGAACACAATTTCCTTCACCATCAGCGAGCAGCTGGACCTCGATATGTCGTGGGTGATCAAGGAATCCTGTCATTAGCCCATGCTTCTCGTTCACACTGTTTGGACTCACGCTCGATGAAGACGGTACCGTTACCAAAGGCAGACTTGGCTTCACTGACGGCTCGCTCAAAGTTCTCCTTGAAACTCTCCTGATCCCTCACTACTCGCATGCCTCGTCCACCACCTCCGAAAGCGGCCTTGATGATGACTGGGAATCCGTATTCCTTGATGAATGATTCGGCCAAGTCGTAAGACTCGACAGGTCCTTCTGTACCGGGAACAACGGGGACACCAGTCTTGATTGCCAGTGTCCTGGCCTTGGTCTTGTCTCCTAGAGCATCAATAGTCTCGGGTCGAGGACCAATGAATGCAATTCCTGCATCTTCGACCTTTTTGGCAAACTCGGAGTTTTCAGAGAGGAAACCGTATCTACAATGAGCTTTTCTCTTGGTTGCTGACGTACCCTGGGTGAATCATATCGACGTTGTGCTCAAGGGCAACACGGATGATATCATCCTGAGCGAGATATGCAGCAACAGGAGTCATTCCCTTTCCAACGAGATAACTCTCGTCACTCTTGTATCGATGGGCGTTCATTCTGTCCTCGTAAGAGTAAATGGCGACGGTGGACATGGCGAGCTCGTGGGCGGTTCGGAAGACTCGAATAGCAATTTCACCACGGTTGGCAACTAGGACTTTCTTTAGTGGTCCGGCAGTACCAGCCTGCTTCTTCCTCAAGCCAGAGATGCTATTCTTCAGCATATCCCTCTTATAGCAGAAGAGCCACCTACGACTGCATGTTGTGGGAAGGAGTACCGGGGGTAGATGGGAGGGTATCATCGATGTTGAGGTGGGACTTCCAAGCCTCGTTCTGCAGTTGTGAACCGGGAGTGGGGGGACGAGATGTAAAGTTGACATGGGGTCGAAGGCGGATGTGCATAGTGGGTGAGTGGGGCATAGCAACGGCGGCGGTGGTGGTGGGAGGGGAACAGACGGGTCAGAAGGGAATTGGTCAAGAATTAAAGAAGGCTAGGTCAGCTGATGTCTAGCTTGCAACGAACGGACTCACGGAGGTCGTGTCTGCCATGGTGAGAAGTTGTGCTTTCCTTTGTGCTTCCTACTTCTAGCTGCGATATGCAGTGTTGAGCGAGCTGCACGTGGGTATTGGGTGGGGTGAGATGTATATGCAGTAGCTGACTATGAGATAGTATGTAGTAGTATATGGGGTATACTTTGTACTGTATATATGATATGTGAAATTCCCAGTTGTATACGAATGACGAGCAGATCCCTATCTCTACTACTTGAACTCTGGTTGGCGGATAACGTACCGGTAGTATTACTATTACATCCCGCTAATTACCTGATTGGCTACCCGGCTTTCAATCGTTCTACCGTACGGTACATATCCCCACCGTTCACTCATGCATATCATTCCGCCGTTTTACAGCGAAGATTATCATGCACACACACCTCCCGAAAAGGCCGATACTGTCTGACTCTATCCTCGTTGCAATGATACCCCAGTCAGGTCAGCAGGTTCACTGAATGGTAAATAGCGGAACTCCGGATCAGGGACCGATACCGAAGCGACCTCCGTCGGCGGCCCGGATTTGATCGCGGACATCACATTATCAGGTCGATCAGTATTGAGTCGATGCTGACCTGAGATGCTCTGTATAGCCTAGCATTAAACCTCAATGTACATATTCAAATTGAGGGTCAGAGTTGCTGGCGACGTTTTCAAGATCGAGGAGTACTCGTAAAGGTCGGAAATGATTCGAGGTCGATCTTGCCCTTGACATAGGTGTTCAGTCAGTACACGAATGCCCGTGTAGTAGTGCGGAAAGTACAGATGCAGATGTCCTAATGTAGAGAGACTATGCGATGGAGATACAACACTAGCTATGGGAGACGCGAGGGTGTGGGAAAGGATTGAATAACTGATTATAGATGACAGAGGTGGGGACGAGATGTGACAGCAGAGTTTGGCGATCAAGGCGGCGCAACCATTTTACATTACTGATGCGTCAGTATCTTTCGTGAAATAGTTGAAGGTGACTAACCTGAACAACAGCCTTGCTCGACGGGAGCGTATGGGTCTTCTCCTTTGGATGGGTTGCCCCAGATACTGGGCAACTAAATACATCAGCGGGCAATCCATATACTTTACGCTGCGACCAGTCGTCACGAGACGACACCATTGGATCAAGATGATCGCTGTTTCATGCATTCTGAAGAGTGACACGTACCATGGGATCCTTGGTGTTGGCCGTGTATCGAATAAGGCTGCTCATCAGCGCCCACCCGAGCAGTACATGACGGCTTTCAAGCAGTCATCATATTCGCACTCACTTCAAGCTGGCCTCACTAACTCTGACCCTAGGTCTAGCCAGATCCTCCCTAAGGCGCGAATTATGTTCGGTCAACCTCCTCAGCTTCAACTCCGCCATTGACTGTTTATGTGGTCGAGCAGCTATCATTGTAATTGTGGGTTCGCTGAAGAGATGGGGGAATTGAGAAGACTGAAGCTTGTGTTATATAGTTTCCGAAGGGGATGTGTTTGATTGATCGAAGTATGAAGGATGGGGATGGACAAATGAAGGGAGGGATCAACGCTCGACATTGTATTCAGGGTAATCAGCATAAGGCACAGAACCTTCTTATCGCATTGTTCGTCTGCCACACTCTATATTACCGAGATTGAGTATAATCCCGGTGATAGACTAGGAATGTGACGGGTCTCTATTGATATCACCATTCATCGTAATTGTCGCTCATCATGAACAAGATCCAGCTTTCTCGTCGGCTACAGGACGACGACTAAACCGGCGGCACAGACTACTGATTAATCTAAATATCGATAACCCCTCCCCCTTCCACCCATTCACACATCCCTACCAGCCGAGAGTCAACAACGATTCTCGTGCACTGCCCTTCCTATCCTATGGGAGAGCGGTAACAGGAAAGGAAAGATCAGCCCATCCTCCAATCTTTTACGAACTAGGAGATTGGATGGATTCATTTGTTCTACGAATGAAAAAGGCCAAACTTTGATATAAGCCGGAGGTCTCCCGTATTCTGATTTCCTGAATTGGGTTGGAAGAGTTGGGGGATCTTGACTCGGGTTTTGGACATACTCGATAGGTGGGAAATGTGCTTGTGGATAGAACAAGTCAGTGGTGCGGTCGTCTGGAATTTAGAATCGATCGGTCGCGCTGGAGAACGTAGAGAACAGGGGGGAGGCGAGGGTGGATGTCGTCTTGCAGTATGCATACCGATCACATCGGCCGAGACCAAGTTTTCGGGCACAGTGGGCACATACCGCCGTCTGCTTAAGAGTAAAGGGTGTGGATCTTGGCTGGGTTGATCTGCGACGACGCAAACAGCTGTCTGTAGCGTAAATCACCCTTCCCATGTCTCGTCCAAAATCTAGTTCGACCGAGTCATACCGCATGCATCTTCTCGATGAGTAGAAATCCCGTGGCCTTTCAGTGTACTTGATACAGTCGTTTTGCTACGGGCCATGAAAGCTGTCATTTGTCATTGCGTGCTGAGGTCATATATGCTGCGGGGCCTTTGCTGCAGGCGGTGCTATGAAAGGTACAACGCCACTTCTTGGCTATACTTATATTCTGGACACTACATACATCTCACCCGTCGATCTTTTGTTCTCTCACTGTTTCATATTGTTAAGTGAGCAACACTAGACCACCGAGTGCATCGAAACTTCGAGAAATCACCAACATCAAGCGACAAATCAGTCAAAGTCAGCGAACCGGATATCTTATACCCTATCAACAATGAACCAAGGTGGCAATGACATGTACCAGGCCAACGATGGCAAGTGGTATCCCAGTAAGTCTCTTGCCGATCGCTGGTAATTATACTAATGGTACAGAGCAGGGAATGCCACAAGGATGGCAGCAAGCTCCTGATGGATCTTATATAGGTCCAAATGGCCAAACGCAGTATGGCGGACAGCAACAACAATACCCATCTGGCAACTACGGCGGGATCTACTCGCAACAGGCTGCTGGAGGTTATTATGGGTGAGTCTACTCGATGAGAACATACTGGCGAGGGTTCGTGGCTGAAGTTTAGTGCACCGCCCGCACATTATGGGCAACAACAACCAATGTATATCAAGCAGGGACGTCCGGGTGGAGCTGGCGCCGGCGCTGCTGCTGGCGGAGGTATTCTAGGTGAGCATCTTTTCAATCTTGGTACAGTGGTCCTGATGGTCAGCTGGTTTATGTTGTGGAGCGCTTTGTTGTGACATGTGTCTATTCTGCTAGGAAGAAGCGTTGGGCGTTGAAGAAGATTAATCGGAGGGGACTGCAACAATGTTGAAATGAATATATAAGGAAGGAGTACAAGAATAATACGACACTGGAAGAGACACACGCATACGTCAGTGTCTGCAATGCATCAGTCTGCTTGACCGAGTGAGCGACCTGGACTATACTGGCACCGATGATGAAATATGCATAATGGTACTAAATGGTGACAACGAATCAAACATAGGGTCTAGCCCATCAATTGCGAGAGATCATCAGGGGGTCGGACCGTTTGTGAGAACGTCAACAGCCTGGAGATCAGCTCGTGCTACACTAGCGTAAACGGAAACTTACCGTTTGACAGCCTGGATCCACTTCCTGGATACCTCATCATTTAAAACATGCGCAATGACACCCTCTGATATACCCTCCTGTGCTGATCGCTCGTGTAGACCAATGGATGTAACTCCGATAGGCCAGGCGGCATTCCCGATTGATAATCGTAAGTAAGCGTCATTTGCCTGTTGGTATGAACGTGTCTGCATGTAATGAACGATCTCGGCCATGGCTCGAAGGACGTCCTGTGGGGTTTCCTGTTTGTCAGATTGGTGCGCAAGAGTAAGTGCTGACATACCCTTTGACGAAGTTGCTTGAAGAATGGCTTCAGATTCTGTGCAGAGGCTACGACTGTTGCTGTAACCAGCTTGCCCTGAGTTGATCGCTTGACTTCCTCTGATGGCTCAGTACATTCTCTCTATAATAGTATGTGGATACTGACCTGGTCTAGCCTCTATCCACTCTTCCCATTCTTTCAGAACGCCCTACTCAGTCAGTCCTGGTTCATATCGCGGCGAGATTAGGCTCACCTTGAGAGCGTAATAGATGGTCGGATACAGCTTTGGCGGATCATCTTTGATCAATTTCAAATCCAGTACTTCATTCGCGACCTTTCTTCTCTGCTCTTCCCTCTCTCTCTTCGACATATCCACAGGCGTGCTGCTCCCCGATTCGCGATCGGCAGCAAGCTTATGTATAAGTCTAGCCTTCTTTTCTTCCTCTCTAGCCTCCGCATTTGTCTCCATGTCCTTCATGAGTTTATTGAAGTCGTTGAAACCTTGTGAACTTGATCCTGTCGTCTTTTCTTGTAATTCCAATGCACGCAAACGTAATCTACGCTCTTTGTCCGATTCACCAAAGAGCCTGATAGGTTGACCTTTGGAACGCAAGCGGCGTATACATTCTTCATTGGATATGTTGAAGGTTTCGCTCGTAGCTATTGGTTCAGGTATATCGGCCGTTATTGAAGGTGATTCCAGTCGTTGTAATGAAGCTTTACGCGCACTTTCCGCCTATTCGATCAGCACCCTCCTCCCATACACACATAAGAGAAAGACTTACGTCCTTACTCATCTTTGCAGCTCGCTTCTCCTCCCGTGCAGCCTTCTCGGCAGCGAGTATTTCCGACTTCCTTCGCCTCTCTTCATCCTCTTTTGCACGCTCAATGTCCGCTCTACGCATATACTTTTTGGACGGTTCCCCTCCCCCGTCCATCTCGCTAAGAGCTTTGCGCTTTGAGTTGATCTCTTCCAGTAGGCTGTCCATGATTGTTTGTGGTTGAATGGTGAAACAGAAGAGAAGTTGTTGCAGAAGAATGATTAGGAAACTGTTTCCTAATGCTCTATTGTCGATTACTAATGGGATTAGGAAATAAAAGCTAATGTACTTCCGATTGTTCCTGGAAGATCTCGAGTGTCATCATCCTCAAGTCTAGACTACTGCTATCATCATCCTACATCCCACTTATACACTTCGCTTTACCTGTGATTGCATACACAGTATCGTACAGGTAGCAGTAATCAATTCAGGAGAAGCATTATCCGACCAACCCCCTTGCGTCCTACAGAAACGACAGACTGGGCATAATGGCGAAAGGTAAGTTGATCCGTCTGGTCTCGTGCGCAATCGTATCGGCGGTTGTGGTCAATGGGCATCGCCAACGTCTGTCTCAGGGCGTCTGGATGTCTCGATTAATATTAGTGCTGACCTGCAGTACCTCGAAGCTTTAGGCTCTTATCCGAGCTCGAACATGGAGAGAAGGGTATCGGAGATGGAAGCTGCAGTTATGGTTTAAGGGTATGTGCTTTTCAGCTCCGGAGAGACAAACGCTGATTATAAGGACTCTGAGGAGCTGGCGATGTACGAATGGAATGGGACTATCATTGGCCCTCCCCATTCTGCGTATGAAAACAGGATTTTCTCGTTGAGCATCTACTGCGGTGACAAGTACCCTGGTATGTCGCCAAACATATGAACTACAGACTGCTGATATATAGACGTACCCCCTCTGGTCAAATTCGAGAGCAGGATCAACCTCCCATGCGTCGACTCCAATGGTCTCGTATGTCTTCTTGCTAAGGCTCATCGCATACTAACGATCAGGTCAACTTTGCTCGAGTTCCCGCCATCTCACAATGGAGACGAGACTTCACCCTCGAGACTGTACTTGTTGAACTCAGGCGGTAAGTGTTGGCTCAAGATTCTGTATCAAGCCTGAATTTTACTCCTGAACAAGTCTCGCTGACTCAAAGTGATATGGCTTCTCCGGTAAACCGAAAGAATCCCCAACCACAAGAAGGAAGCGAGTTCCCACCCATGGATCTCGAGGCTCTCGCTAAGCAGAAGAAAGTCTAGAGTGGTATGAATTTGGAATGTGCACAGGACACAGGTATGGGTTCGGCGTTGGCTATGCATCGCCATGATCAATCAAGCACGAATGCATCCGACGGAAGCCAAGAATCACGTTCTTGATATAAGCGTCTCAAAGGCATATTCTACTCGGTCACGCTCCGACATCTTCAAAACCACAGTACCTTAGTTGAGGGGTAGGTGAGGACTTGTTCCTTCAACATCGCCTCCAATCGCTGCCTTTGGGTAAATTGCAGTACTAAAGGTACCATGAAGTAAGTTGCCCCTTGTGTCAGGAAGGTCCTTTACAGCTACTTCCTTATCCTTGAACATACTCCTTTCATCCACTCATATCACGAATGAATCCGCAAGCGTCTAAGCTGAATGCTGAACAGGAGCAGTACTAACGGAATGTAAATTGGGCTTTATCTCACTATATCATCCTCCTACTCCCCTCGCTGATCTAGATTGAGAGATTCTAATTTTCCCCTCAATATATACAATACAATCTAGCTGGACTAGCGTCTATCTTTACACCGACACAGCTCACATATGATGCTCTTCCAATTCCCCTCGACAGTCCAGCGATCCAATTCATCAGAATCAGGATCTAATCCATCCGCGACTCGGGCATATCACTATAAAAGGAGTTCAACATTACAATTAACTCACGCCCCTCAACACCTCCCTCTCCCTCTTCCGAGGCCGCGAGACTCGACTTCATCATTCGGATCCGAAACTGCTGACCCTCCTCGTAGGCCAAGAGCCCCTTCACCTCCCGTTACGCCGAGAGACGTACCTCCTAAATCACCTAAACGATTTTGGGCATTCTCAACCCAATCACCTCCCCCTCTTCCGGCCATGCCGGCTCATGTACGATCTAGCTCTACCAATTCTACAGGACTGGGTACTGGCGCAGAGATAGTTCGCAGACCGAGCGAAGCAAGTCGTGCGATGAAACAAAGGGCAAAGCTGGGTAGCTTGGGTAGGCACGTAGGGCCTGGCCCGATGGAATTGACGGATCAAGAGATCATGGGCTCAGAATTTGGGCTAATGATGGTTGTTCCGACCACTGCACCATTGCCCTCGAATTTAAATCGCCAGGGAGAGACCGCATGGATACTGCCGGTAACAGCTCCTCTACGTTTGAAGAGTAGTCAAGCATCGATCAGATCGGTCAAACCTAAAAGCCAGGATGAGATCGACAAAAGGTCAACAATCAAGCCCGCCCCGAGAAGTCAACTTCCCCCTGTCCCATTCTCACATCACCTGGTCTCGCATGTCACCCGACCTGCCCTCGTTCCGGAGTCATCGACTATCATCACACTAGAATTTGCATTCTCGACAGACGAGGACTGCAAGAACGATAGTGTCAAACTCACCTGGGAAGTCTTGAGGCGAGGAGGTGGTCATCTAGCGGAGGTGGTGGAGGAGCTCTTGGGTTCGAAATCGCAGAGAAGCAGTCTGGAGAGTGAAAAGAGCAACCCCGACTTGACGGACGGATCATCTTCAGAAGACTCGGAGCAAAGCTCAGAATATGATCTAGAAGCTTTACTACGGTAAGTCATGTCTATCGCTGGCTCTGCCTAAGCTGATCGCCAAAGTGACGAATACCTCCAGTCACTCATGCTGCCCGACTCACCGGATATACTCAAGCATTTCCCACCGCCACCTCCTCTACCTGAAAGCTTCTCGATCACTGTCCCTTCCTCCACTAAGCCCAGAGCTCAAAAGCGCAACCAATACGCCCAACAAGACAAATTTCCCTCACCCAGTTCACCCTACACCGCTCGTTCACAAACGCTTCCTCTCCTGCTTGCTCCCACAGTGCCGAGAAACAATAGACATACTCTCAAAATATCCACCACCACCGAACCGAAAGTGGTCGCCGGTAAGAGCGGGACTATCACCGAGCTCGACATCCTCCTACTCCGGGACTCAATGCCATACCACATCATCGCCCAACGTCTCATTGCTGGAAGTTTCATCAATACAAGCCTATCTTCCAACCGAGATCCGCTACTCCACAAGAAAGTAGAAGAGGAGTTGAAGTGGTTAGGGATGTCGAGGTTAGCAGATGAACTGGGAGAAAGTCAGCAACGTATGGCCCACGGGCCTACTTTGAAGCACAAGAAATCAGGTGTTATCACCGGCGGTCGTGGATACATTTGAATCTCCGGACCGGTATCAACGAGGGCGCTGGCGTCCGGGTCATACCGTGTAGAACTAGGTCGATAGAGGTAGACAGAATTGCATTGCATGCGTCTTGCTGGACAAGCCGAAGTTGTCGATCTATACGTCATTTCCACAAATTAACAAAATCAGTCGCGAATCGACTTCTGGGCGATCTTCGTTCATTTGTAGACCGTCATTTCATGCAACTCGCCCGAGTAAGTACACTCCGAATCGCCTTCAGCCAGCTTCGAATTACCACACCGAGATTATCCGCTGGCATAATGACTTCAAAAGGCAAAAGAGGCGGAAAGAATGATGCTCCCCCGGCACCGATTTCCGGGGAATCATATTGCCTATCCTGCGGTCGGCTGATGCCTTCCGGTAGTTGTAAGTCTCCCACCATGTCTTGCAGACCTGCTGATATGAGGAAGCGAATCAAACGGAAAACACCACTCCTAGAAAGTACTGCTCGGCGTCATGTAAATCCAGAGCTAAAGATCCTTCTTTGAAAGACTATCATTTCCAACTCAGTCAAGCTTTTCACGATCGCTTGACCAAGAATCCAGATAAATATATTGCTATATGTTCGGACATCGAGAGTGAAGTGACGATACCAGAAGGGAAGCAAGATGCGAGAGAAGAAGCGAGAAGAACAGCTAGGAGATTGGTCAATTTCGGATTCAAATCGCAAGGGATTGAAGAGGATAGACAGGTCGAAGCTGTTCAAGACGGAAAGGTTGTCGAAACGAGTTTTGCGAAAGGTGAATGGGGTATACGCTGGGTCAAAGGCTGAAATGGATGGAGGTATCGTTCATATGTGCATGCGTACTTTGCACCATCTACCTACAGACTATCTATGCATCTATCATACACTACCTCCTAACTATCTATGCAGCCGTCAAACACACTCCCCTCTGGGCGACTGCATCCTGCCCAAGCGCCGACAACAGGTCGACTGCGAACAACACATCCGCCCTGTCTCCATTCAAGTACACAGGGAGGTTGACAGTTTTGCTCGTGGTACTGGAAGTATCGATCTTGCGCCAATTGAGCTGCGAGGGACTCAGTGCAACAGGTCGGCCATCGTTCAGCGTCAAGCCCAGATCGCTCCAATCCGCGCCTTCAAGTTTCAAGCCTGTTCGATCAGCCTCTATCATAGGATATGGCGGGCTCAACTCACCTTCGACAACAAAAGCATTGGAATCGCTCGACTGGTTGAGAGTGACCGAGAGAGACAACTGCTCTAAGGACCAGCCATTCTTGTTCGCGACAGTCTGCCTCGTAGCGGTAATGTAGGCCTCGGGTTGGAACAAGCCACCTAACCAGACACCCTTGGCTGCATCGGCGGCCCTAGCGAGACTCTCGAGCTGAGCGAGTCGAGCCGTAAGGTTGACGATGTATTGAGCAAGAGAAGTGTTTTTGGCAATTTTGAATTTCAACCAATGCTTGGGTACCACGCCTGTCGGTCAGTATCTCGGACCGGATGTTTCCACAGGAAACCATACCTTGATTGAGATCGGACATGAGGCTTCTCGACTCATTGGTCTGCTTGACGGCTCCACCACATACCTCCATGAGCTCTTTCAGATCCCTTCGGACCCTTGATAAGAGCAGAACACCGGTATGACACTCTCGAGCGAAGAATCTCGATAAGGGCGAATCGCGGATTGCTGGCTCGCTCAGCGTCTCTGGCAGCTTATTGAGCCACTCCTCCGCATGTAGCTTGAGAGCAGACATCCAGGCAGGTCGAGCCGACTCGCTCGAAGTCGAAGCGGAAGGTCCGATATCGCTTTCCACGTCCTCTGTTGTTCTCATCTTTCGCAGTTTGCTGATGACTGCTTCACCTGATATGTCAGCTTGGTGCTTGTACTGTATTACATTTACATACCCTCGGCAGCGGCGACTAGGCTCTCGGCTGTCTTGGGGAGACTGAGCCACGAAGGAGGCTCTCTTTCAGGCAAGGCATGAGTCCAGTCGACGAAGTGCGATATTTGAGTTCCATCAGGAATGACGAGCGTATCTTCGGCAGATTCGACGAGCGCAAAGTCCGGATCGTAGGCCTTGGCGGAGAAGATACGGTCCACGAAAGCATCGACGACTCGTTGATCGTAGTCTGAGTCTACACGACCACCATATACCGCTTGCTTGATAAGCGTTCGCAAGGCGTTCCACGGAATTTGAGCAGGGTCAACGTTCGCTTTGCCCTTCGCCAACGCGCCGAGCCAAGAGTCGATGGTGCTGACAGCCGTATCAAAGTCGGAGTCGTTGAATTCGTAGCCTTTGCTCCAACCAATAGGTAGATATCGGAGTCGCTCTTGGACCACAGCGTGAAACCAGGACAAGAGGAAGTAAAGCCGCGCCTTTTCGGCTGGACCAGTCTGGAGCCGAGCTTGCGGAATACCTCGGAGTGTGTCGAGGAGGTTCGCCCTGACACCTGGTGGTGGCTCGTGCATGATAATCCTCGATTGTCGAAGGATGTTGACAGGGATAACGGGATTGGTCTCCATGGTCAAGAACAGTCGGAAGTCCGGCGCCGGGGAAAGCGACTGTAGACGCTTCTCGAGATGTGCCAACCACGTTGGAGCAAGATGGACGTTTTTCAGTAGAACCCAGGCTCCCGTGCGGGCGGCATTCGCAATAGCCTGATCGGCCAAAGTAAATCCTTCTGCTGAACCCATGGCTACCGAGGTACAATGTATGCTAGCGTCTCGACTGAGATTGTCGATTCGGTAACTTGCATCATATCCTGCGACCGAAGCGAGAGCTACCGGGTGGCTTGGGCCAACTTCCTCCTTGACCACTCGCCGTAGATCGTAGTCGGACAGAGCAGGCATGTCGACTCCAAAGGCAAGATCCGAAAAGATCGCGAGCCCATGCATGATTCGGTCGGATCGGAACATCTTGACGACAGTGACTCGTCGAGCAGCTAGCAGGAGGTCTATCATCAGCTTTGAGCCTCGGTGCTGCTTACCTTGTGAGGATCCTGAAGGCCACGGTACCCTCTTTTCAGGTTCATTAGCCGCCAAGAAGGCTTGCCAGTCAAGCCCCTGCTCAGCAAGAGACGTGTCTAGCTCTTTGACCGCCTGAGTATCCCAAACGCTCATCAGGGATCGTCTTTGCTCCACGGTCAGCACTGGGGTACCGGTAGCCGCTGAGCTGGGCACTTCCATGATCGCGTCGAGCTCATCGCGAATTTCCTGCCCTGCCGCCCCGCTGATCCTCAACTTCGCCAAAGTCGTTGCCAGAACAAGGTGATCGCTATGGAGTAAAGAACGAGAAGTTCGCTTGTATGTTGTCAAGAAGAGGTCGTTCAATAGGATCGTTCTTCGGGATTTGGCATCCGAGATCGACTTGAGATTCGGATTGTGTAGCAGCACATCATCAAAGATCTCGAGGAAGTAATCTAGCGAGAATTGGTAGAAGTGATTGATGGCTGCGAGTTGCTCCAAGACGAAGTAGATACCGGAGCAAGCCTGGGCTAGAGGCTGGTACTCGGCAGTCACTGTTTCGACTTCCCTCATCACCACATCGGTATCTTCGACTTTGCTGGTAATCTCGGCGGCTTCCTTTTTGAGCACTTCTAGCGTTCCAATCACCTTATCGTCCTCCAGGATCCCACCACTCGAATCATTCAGAGCCTGGAGTAGTGACCTTTCGAGGTGACGCAATCTGACCCGGAACTCGCCTTGCAATCGTACCAGGTCTGTTCGTTTCTGATCGACATCGGGCCTTTCTGCCTTCAAGACTTTGTCGAGAGCTTGCGTCTGCAGACTCGACCGGGTCATGGTAAAATTGACGAACGTGACTCGGCTACAGATATCGGGCGGGAACTCGATAGACGGGTCGCGAGTCGATAGGAACATGGTGAAGGATGGCGAGAAGTCAATGTCCTGATTACCAATTCGGATGAGCACTCGGCCTCCGGTGCGTCGCAACTCGCGGTTGAGTACCGAGTTCAAAATAGGGTCCAAACTCTCAACGTCCTGTACGAGAAGCGGGTTACCGAATCGGAGGGCACTCTCTAGGTTCTTGAGGAAAGCTTCGTCCAGGAAACTGGTCACCGTGATCTTGCGGTCGCGGTACTCGTTCTGAATGAATGAAGCAGCCTGACCAGTAGGATCGACAATGAGTGGGTAACGGTTGTATCGCTTAAGCATCACTGCGTTCTCGATACACAGATTGTCGACGGGTAGAGAGTTATCGTGCCATTGCAGTCGCTGATCGGCAGTTGACAAGTAATCGGACAAAGACAACTGGGCCTTGAAACCGATTCCTGCCGCCGAGAGATGATCGGTCCATTCTCGTCGCATAAATTCTCGGTAGTGCTGATCGAAGAAACCACTATAGGCGAGGAAAGCAGCCGAAATCAAGACATCTCCGACGATGGTTGCCATTTCGGTCTCGAATGTCTTGCTTCCTACGTCCCATCGTTCCTGTTCCGAAGAGAGGGATTGTAGCAACGTCATACTTCGGTCCACTTTGCCTTGCACGCGGTCCATCTCAGTCTTGATAGCCTGTGTCTCACTGATGAGCAGAGCGTATTCTTCCTTGTATCTCGCGATACTGGCTTCCAGCTCAGCTACCGTTTCTTCCACAACGACTGCCTGATGTTTCGTCGTATCGGCTTGCTTTTCGAGCGAAGCGACCTCTTGACGCAAAGGCTCAACTTTGTCGAGGATCTCTGAGAATCTGACCTGAGCAATGACCCATTGTACTAGTGGACCACAGGCTCGACTGGCGCGATTGACGGCCTCGTAGTTGAAAGCCGGCTTGCTGATGTAATCCCGCATCATTTTGTCGCGGACTGATCGAGGCATCTTTGTCGTATCGAAATTCTGGATGCTTGAAATAAAGTCGTCTCGCCTGATGAGGGATTGAACTGTCTTCCAGCTATCAATTTGATGACCAAGCACCGAGCAGGCAGACTCCATAGCGAGTTTGACCGCCTCTGGTGGGTTGGCCATGGACCTGACCTCGGCCAGGTGCTGTTTCTTGATGTTGCCGACTGCGGCGAGAGCTTCGAGAACGGCGGGCTCGGCTTGAGCGAGATCTTCTCCAACAATGGCTTGTCGCTCCTGGATATACTTATCCTGCTCTTCCAATGCGGCTTGAATCTCGATGGAAGCTGCTTTCTTGGCTTCGGCCTCCTGTTGGTCGCCAACCATTTGACGGAGTTTCAGATTGGCTTCTGAGTTCTTCGTCTCAAGCTGTGTTCGCTTGGTAGCCAGACTTATTCGGAGCTCTTCGACCTGATCAACGGTGTCCTTGAGTTTGTCCAAACCGACATTGAGATGTCGCTGCTGCTCCTCGAGTTCCTCTTTCTTCTCGTTGAACAGCTTGACGTAATGGCTGATGAAGTCCAGGAAATGACGGGGAGTAATGTGGTTGTATTTCCCTTGACGCTTGGCCAGCTTGGTGGTAACGAGATGCATTGATTGGTGAACAAACACCATAGCATTGGCCACTGCCTGTCGATGACTTGGAGGCATGGGCAGATCTCGGTAGGCGATAGGAAAGGCGGTGTTCGCGTCGAAAGCTGCCGAATCAAGATCGAGAGACTGCGTGAATTCATACCCGACCTGGAAAAGCGCTTGATCTGTCCAGTCTCCGAACCAGTCGAGTACACACCTATTGAAGAGAGCAGGCGAAGTGGCGGCTCGAGATGCAAGGCCATTCGCTGGTGGGTTCATCGTGAAGACAACGTGCAGGTTCCGAGCGACTTGCTGAGTGAACCATCGATATAGCTCCTCATGTGAGTCGAGCATCAAGCCATCTCGTTGAGACCCCTCTTTGCATGCCGTCATCAAAGCCGCATGTTCGTCACCCTCAAAGAGACCTGGGACTTCCGCATTGGCGAGTAGGGTATTCATCCTCTCCAAGAAACCCGAATCGAGGACGTTGGACTCGTCCATGATAAAGCAGATCTTCTCGCCCTTGCAACCTGCACGTCGCAGAACAGTCCGAAGGTCTTCATCGAAGTCGGCCCCAGTGTATCTGTTGGAGACCTTGATTTGGAAGACGCTTAGGCCGTTCATCCAGGCAACGAAACGGGACAAGGTGGTCTACTGGTTAGCTACATACACATATTCGTCATTGTCAGCTTACCTTTCCACCACCACTAACACCGATGAGTAGCAGATGACCCTGTATTTGACGGAAAACCCGGTCAATCCGGAGAACGTGATCGAGAACGTCATTGAAGAGTACGAGCGGTACATCCAATTCCTCCTCATGGAACACCCTCAATCGAGCTTTGGTGAATTCGCGTAGCTGATCTCGATCAACTGGTAGGTAATTCCGCGAAGTCCAATTGGAAAATAAAATTGGTCTGACCAGCGCCTCCGAGGTGTTGACGTTTGGGAAGTGAGCCAAGGCTGTCGAATCAACAAGATCATCGGTCCAAGCCTTCTCTGTCTCAGCGACCAAACGATCCTGGAACAGGCGCAGTCCTTCGTGGGCCCAGACCCGTACTAATCCTTCCAAAGATAGCGTTTCGAGGGGCTTGATGGCTTCGTAAATACCACGGCTCCATCGCGTCAACTCTCGAGGACTATAGATATAGTGGGCTTGTGTATCGGCTGTGAATCGATGAGACGAGGCTGAGTAGAAGGACACCATCGCGTCCGTGAGGGCATCGGCGTGGCCACGAAGGTTTGGGACGACTTTAAGTAGAGCTCTATTGAAAGTTCCATAGATCTGTTTGAGCGAAATCTCCCCCGGGTAATCGACCATGATGACAGGCGCATGTCGCATGAATCGGTGACTGAGTGGTACTCGCCCCGGATCGGTAGGAGGATTGCAGGCTCCAACGAATTGAACACGTTCCATATTGACCCATGATAGGTCCGATGTTCGCCAGAACCCGTTACACTCCATGAGCTGACGAAGGAAGGAGATCACACGCTGTGTACCGTAGTTGTCTGTTGCGGGCAGATTGATTTCGTCGCAAAACACGACTAGCCATCGACCGATCTGCTGAGGCGCCAAGACGACCCCGTTAGGAGTCTTGCGGTACTCGCAATACTGCTCGAAGGTTTTGAGAATAAGTTCCGGAGTCGTGGCACTCGAAAAATTGAGACCAACGACCTCGAGATTGGGGAGCTTGCGCAATGCGCTGAATAGGGTCATTGTTTTACCGGAACCGGGTGGACCGCAGAGGATTAGGGGCTTGTGTTCAGCCAACCAGGAGTACAAGACCTCTTCATGTCGCACGGTATCGACTGTAGGGATCACTACGTCGGCAGCAGTAACCGCGTGGGTCTCAACCTCGACTATAGGAACTCGCGACTGCCAGGATACCCAAGACGCGGTGACGATGTCGACATCGTAATCAATGAGCGATGCTCCAGCGCCGAGCGGCGGCATCTCGATCCCAGTCTCAATCCGCAAATGATCGCCTAGATCCGCTCGAAGCTGCAGACGGCTATCACCGCAGAATGACCAGATGACGTTCAGAAGTAATTTTCGGACCACGTATGATTCGACTTTGTCCGTGGCCAGTGGGAAGTCGGCGTGTCGAAGATTATAATCGAGAACATTTCGGATAGTGCCCTTCAGCAGCGAGAACAAGGTGTTGAGGGCTCGACTGACGGTGAAGTCCATGATGTGCTGAACTCCCTTGGCGAAGTCAAGGGCGGATAGGACCAGACCACCAGGCGCGAAGTGAGTCTCTAGCCTGGTAGCGATCTGTCTTTGGACGTCCATGGCTCCACTATCAGAAGAAGAGTAATCGAGACTGTCTTCATCTTCCGAACCGATAGGCGACGAGGCGAGCACGTCCAGATTGTGTCGGCAGATCATTGATGTATCGATGACCTCCTCCGAGAACCAGATCATACCACATCGACTGACGGTGGCCAAGGTAGCATATCGCAGGTGCTCGACCTCGAACATGACCCTCACGTTGGGTGGAAGATTGAGACGCTCTCCATTCGGTAGAGTGAGCAGCTTATTGTCGTCAAGCACACTACGTGTCAGTACAGCGTATACGTGAGGATGACAAGACTGACCTGTTGAGGTTCTCGACCCATTCGGGATCGACGTCTCCATCGAAAATGATCCAATGTCTCTTTGTTGTCTCGCCCCGCACGTTATCGACAATCTTGCGCAATATATGGGTGAATAAACCGTCGTTCCATTCTCGTGTGGTTGGGTCAAGGGTACCGTAAAGAGCCTCTTTGTCGATGGCTTTGGGATCAATGATATAAGGGATACCTTCTATTCCATCTAATCTCTCGAGAGCAGCAAGCAGGACTCGCCATGCTTGTGTTTTACCCGTTCCAGAAGGACCAACCAGCATGAGACCGTGAGAGATGTTCTGTATTTGATAGAGCTGAATGACCTTGTCAATCCACTTATCTCCGGCTACCAGGTGCTTTTCCTTGCAGACCTCCTTCATTGCGGAAGTCAACTGCTCTAAGTTGGCAGAGAAATATTGAATACCGGGGAAGACATCCTCCAGCAGGCTGCACTGTGTCAGCGCGATGAGATGCTCTGGGCCGTACTGACGTACGCTTTCAGGAGTGGAACATCATCTGCCACCAATTTGGGCACAATGGTCTCGATGACACTCTGAATCATTACCTGTTGCTCCAATATCCCTTCCTCTAGATCGCCAGACTCGGCATGCCGATCCCGCTTGATTATACCCGCCGAAGCCAGAACAGCCTTGAGGGCACGAAGACCGAAATCGTAGTGTGGCTGAGGCGAAAGTTGCTCGCCACATAAATTGAAGAAGGGGACAATCTTGGAAGCCAAAGTCTCGGCTGCTCGAAATCCTTTGGAGAACAGTAATACTTGAGCGATAAGCTCCTGATCGGGTCGGGTCATTGACATGCTTCGGAACAGCTTCTTCAGATTATCAGGCAGGTTGGATCGACCGGCGTAACCAGGGTTCATGGTAATGAAGATTCCCGTTCTCGTATTGATCTTCAGCTTCTTACCGACCAGCTCGATCTCCGCATCGGGTTCTGAGGCTGCAGCGGCGAGACCTTGCTGGATACTCTGTACTTGCTGCGAGACAGCCGATAGGATTCGTTCTTCCAGCCTGTTGAACTCGTCAAAGCAGCCCCAAGCGCCGACTTGACATAGACCGATGAAGATCCGGCCCATGGCCTGGAAATCGAATGTTTCATCGCAACAAAAGACGAGCACGAATCGACCAAGTTGAACACCCAGTGCCTTGACGGACTCGGTCTTTCCCGTTCCAGCTGGACCGAATGGCGATCCTCCAAGCTGGTGATCGAGAGCTTGAGTGAGGGTGAGGTAACATCGATCGGTAAGAGGGGTCTGAACAAGGCGATCGGGTATACCTAGATATTCGTATCCGTATGGGAACACAGCATCGGCCATTCGCACTTGAAGGCGCAGAAGAGGATCCTCGACATTATCGTTGATATAGAAACGCATGTGGTATAGCCAAGAGAAATCAGAGGCATTTCGAATACCAGCCGAGATGAGGGACCGAATGACGTCTCGCTCATGGACTAATTCGGTAATGAGGTGCTCGCACTTCCGCCTCTCCAGTGCTGGAATATCGCAAAGGACGTTGTCGGCGAGCATGTCGAGGTTCCGGATCACCAAGGTGAGGATGTCGGTCAACTTGTTCTCGGGGATGGCGTGCTCGACAAGATGGGTCCAAGCGGTCTGGACTGCCAAAACGACGAGCTGGGCGGGATAGGAGTTTATCCAACCGAGAAGCCCAGTTAGAACGTCGGTGCCCGCATCTGGCGTGAAGATGGCTTTGAGTTGAGTGACTGCTTGCGATAGTAGATGAGCTAGAGACAATCGCATCTCGCTTTCCACCTTTGCCAACCAATCGTTGATTCTTGGGTATTCTTTGAGCGCGATCGGCGACCTGAAAGTGACTTCCTCTCCTTCGCGAGAAGCGAAACCGAGTAGTTGCGTCTCATCTTCATCGATCAGTAACGTCGAGATACCCGCAAACATCTTCTTGAGGTGTTTCATGACACGACGGATGTCCTTGCTGTTTCCGATGATCTCCAGTAGATCTTCGTCGCCGACAAAGTAGAATCGAGGGAAAGATGACCGCTCCTTTTCAAGATATTCACCAAGAGCCTTCTGTATTTTGGTGAGTAGGTCGGCGAGTCGCTCGAGATTCTTTTGTATACCAGCGATGTTGAGGACGTCGAGAACAAAGGGCGATTTGTTGACCTTTTTCATAACGGTCAGGAACTCCGAATTTATGTTCTGGAATCTTGCACTCTCGACCGGGAGAAGGTGCTTGATATCCGCGCTGCCAGAGAAGATGCCTTCGAGGTACACCCATTGTCGCTGTACATCGATCCACACGTCTGACTTGGTCAGCTGAATCGAATTGAAGACACGTAAGACTGACCAAACAGCACATGTATCCGATTCAGCCTATCCTCCCAGAAGGCAGCATCTTCTTCGAAAACTGCAAGATGTCAGCTCTGTGCTCCGGTTGCGATGTTACTCACCTCGGTAGTATGGGGACATCTTCATGGCCGACAACGAGTTCAGGTGTTCAGCACATTTGTTGAACAGGTCGTCCCAGCCCCTAATGAGACGGCACTTGTTCTGGTAGTTGATGAGGTCGAGAGAGTATGATGTCCAAGTCTCTTTGACCTGCTTGACGAACTCTTCCAAAGCCATCTCACCTTGCGCTTGCAATACTACTTCTTTCATCAAGCTCTCGTTACGCTTTAGATCAAGATCGTAGACTTGGCCGAGGGACATACTGCATAGTCAGATCGATTCTCTGAAAAGGTGTTAGCGCGCACCTCGAGGACTGATAGCCCGACGGCATCTTGAGTGCTTTGTACAGCCTGGACCAATGTCTCTCTCGTAGAGCCTCCGATTTGAGCTCTGCCACCAAGACGTTGGCTTTCAAAAGCGATTTGACGTTTTCCTGCACAAACTCAAACGCCGCATACTGTCGCATTCGACTAGGCATCTCTCGAGTAGACGCTAGGATGGCGTCTAGCTCCTGTCGGATCTTACGAGGCTGTACATGAGCCAGTGGTTGCATGAAAATTGCGAGCACATACCAATACAGCTGACCATAGAGTTTCTCTCAGCTGGTAGAGCCTGGCCCAGATACCGGACAAAGCCGTCCATACAGCCTTGAGATCCCTCATTTCCTCAGTCACCGGCTCCAATCGGTCGTCCTTGGTGTGCTCGAGATCCAAGGCCTCTTTTGCCCTACAGACAAGAGAATAGTCCTCGATCAAACGGATTAATCGACCTTCGAAGACGTTCAAGGTGTTGATAGCACTCTCCACTTTGATACCGCCTTGGAGAGGCCTTCCAGGTCAGCTTGGTTCGTCAGACCTTGACTCACTTGTTGTTGTCCCACTCAGAAAGGAAATCAGCGATTCTGCCATCCACAATCTTGTCCTCAGCAACGATCTTGAGTTGAAGACCAGCTAGGACTGTTAGCGAGGAAGAGCAGAGGCAAGGTGTCACGCACCAACTTGCTCCTTGATGGAGTCATCTTTGCGCTTCAAAATATCCGAAAATGCGCTCCATTCACCCTGGATCTGGTCAACGTAGAGCCAGTCCTGCGGAAATGAATATCTCTGACGCTCGAGCGTTTTCTGACCGTAAGAGAATTGCTGAATCTCTGGTCCCCAATGCTCGACTTTTCGCTTGAGATCCTGGACGAAGGTGATAAACGAGACGGCTTGAGCAGTGGATCCACTATCGATCGAGAGCGATTCAAGATCGGTCCTTCCCTTGAGGATTGCCGAGTAGACGTCCTTCATTGAAGTTGCCAGCTTTGTACCATAACGAGCGAGGAGATCTCGCTGCCACGAATCGTATTTGGCATTGACTTTGCTTTGTGCATTGGCATAGTCGATAACACACACGCCAAATCCCTTGCGGGTATCGGTGGTATCGAAAGTACTTCGTGTCTGACGTATCTCCAAGAGGAGGTCTCCCCAATTCTCCAAAGAATCGCCGAGTCGGGCGTAAACGGCATCTGCTTCGAGATCCCATAGAGCCTGAAATTGAAGCCATTTGTCGACGTACTCGGATACCTCTTGGACCTTTCGCTCGATAAGAGAAAGGGGTCGTGAAAGTGTGTCATCATCGAATGAAGCGAGCTGAATTGTTAGCGATGCACCTTTGCCTGACAGTCGACTGACAATTCCAACATAAGTAGTCTCCTCTGCCGAATCCTCATCGACCTGAAGACTGATCTCGTATCTAGAGCTGCGGATCCTCGCGAGATCGCATATGACACTTAGTGAATTTTGGAATTGAACGAGCCATTCTTGTCGAGCGATCTCCATTGGCGGATCAAGGAAAATGACCTGATTTCGAATCTTGATTTCGTGAACGAGTTCAGCGATCTGCACCGTGGAAGGCTGTCGTTGTTAGTTCCAGTCACATACTGCTGTATTGGTGGACAATCACCTTCTTGTCAGACGAATGGGCATAAACATCACCGTTCGTCAAACCTTCATCTGCCCGCACAAATTCGACACACCAAGCCTCAATGGCCTGAACCAATCTTGTTCGCAAGACGGCATCGATATTTTTGTTGAGGTTAGCGACCCAAGCATCCAGATTGCTGTAGTTTTCGAGGTTCAAATGGTCGATCACCTTCTGAACCCGGGTCAAAAGCTTGGTAAAGCCGGCAAAGTCAAAAGCGCAAGTTTGCAACTCTCCCACTGCGCGGTTGATCTCGTCCGAGATCTCGATGAGGGCAGTCGCTTTGTCTTGGAGTAAAGAGATGACGCTGGCAAACTCTCTGACAAAGAGGAAATGTCGGTTCTCTCGACCCTCAGTGACATTACCAGGAAGCAGTCGATGGCCTTCGTAAGCGTTGACCAAGTGATCCCACTGCATATTCATACCCTTGGAGATCATTTGCTGGGCATGCGATTGGTAACTCGCGAGCAGAATGGAGATCTCCGGGTGACTGTCGACTAGATCGAGTGTCTGGGTGTATACCCGTACCGACTCCATCAAGCTGACTGCATGCGGATACACTCTTTTGGCGTCCTTGGCTCGATGACTGATGGTCAAGGGGACCGGGAACCCGAGCCAAATCAAGGCTCGTACTTCTTTAAACAGCGCAATGACCTGGGGATCGAATTGAACGACCAGCTGTAAGTCCCCGAGCTCGTTGGTGGCAGTCGCTCTTCCTCGGATGACGTCGAAAAGTCGACCATCCACCGTCAGATTGCCTCGTCTGGTGATCTCGGCGATCCAAGCTTCATAGAGTGGTTTGGTGTCCAGCTTCGCTCGGAAGGCAGCGCTCTCTACCTGAAGCTTGTGACCCTCAGCATAGCTTTCCCAGCCTTTGCCGAGGACATCTTCAACTCGTTGCATGTACGTCAAGAGTTGTCGCTCGATCTGTCGAGCCCAAATGATTGCAGACGACACTGACGGCAAATCTCGCATTTGAGACATGTGGAATGCTTGCGAATTTCGGTAGTTTGCGGTGAATTTCTGGCGAAGCATTCGGATATCCTCCTTGACGGAGTCAATGAGACGGGTTTGGTATTCTTGAATAGCTCCTCGGATCTTGGGTCGTACGAAGAGCGCATTGAATTTCGAAAAGACTCGGAACATCTCCTGAGCGTTCCGTGCCGTAGCTAGCTTGTCGCGCAGTCGAGAAATGATCTGATTTTCGATACGAGCGACTCGATCGTTGTAGGCCATCTCCGCGGTGTACCAAATCTCGGAGCCTTCATTGGAGACGTCGAAAACATCTACGTTCTTGACACTCTCGTAGCTGATTCTGACCTCGTCCTCCACATCTAGCTCGAAAGGGGCGTCATTGCCGAGACCGCTGAAATTCCTTGTTGAGCTGGTCATGACTCGCAATTGCTCGTGAGACCGTCTGAAAGCACGCAAATACGTGATGCGCTCCTGTAGCTTGGAATGAGCGGGGTTGATCCGGATTGAGATGAACTTCTCGGATCGTTTTCGCGAGACTTCCCGAGCGACGTTGGTGAAATCCTTCATGTTCTCGTCCCAGATGGTGAAGACGCTCGACGCGACCGACATGACTTCCTCGAATTTGTCGTAGTCCATATACATGAGGCGCTGGCTGCCCATGACTCGTAGGAGCTGATCATTGAAATCCTGCGAAATCGCTTCGATGAGCGGCAGAGTTCGGCGGATAGGATATGGCCTGTTTCAATCAGCTTTTGGACGACTAAGGTCAAGTTCTGCGAATCAGACTCACGATAGCTTGAGCTTCTTGTTCACATGGGCGAATATCAAGACCACAGCTTCTTGAACCTTATCAAGGTCGGTCGCAGCCAACAGCTCATCAAGCGGGAAGTCCTTCATGAGGATGTTATGCTTGTATACTGCTTGTTAGCTGTCTGTGATTCTCTAAAATCCACCTCACCAATATCGGTTGCCTCCTTGAGACCAGTATCTGCGATAAAGCTAACTGTGGCGTGGAATCGCTTAGCATGCTTCAATACGTCCATTGCCAGAGTCACCTCTTCGCCTTTGAGCTGCGCGTCGATGCTCTCCAGCGCGTTCTCCATACTGAGCCAGAAATTGATTTCTTGAGACGCTGTACCAGACGAGACGTCTCTTGAAAGCTTGGTGACTGCTTGTATCTCCTTGATCCACGAATTGACGTCGGCTTGGAGCTTGTTGAGGAAAAGGGAATCGGCGAGAAGCGATTGAGGTTCAATAGCATCGACCGACACTCGACTGCCACTGGCATGACACTGGTGGTCAGCTATCTTCCCGGTCGAACACGACAGACGTACCTGATTTACCGCCTTTCTGACGGCTGGGTGCACAGACAATCGAGCCTCCGGGATCTCCACGTTCTGCTTGAGATGCAAGAGCGAAAGCTCCAGTTCTGCAAATCGCTTCTTAGTGACAGGAATACCTGGATGTCAATACCCGTCTTGGTATGCGGACTCACCCATTTGCGCCTCGTTCCCTTTCTTCGCCGGGGCTACCTCATGCAGGCCCTGCTTAGAGCTCACATAGGAGTCGAACCAAGGCGCAACACCCCAATGCACAAGACTGTGAAGCCCATCGTAAGGCGTAGCTTGGGCGGAAGGGGTCGTGACTACAGTCGAAGTTCCGGATGTCGTGCCGTCATCCTGCAACAAGACAGGAGCAGACGTAGATGAGGATAATAGAACAAAGTGAAGCTGAGAGCCCAAGGGTATAAGAGAATCAAGAATGGGCGACGTCTTGATAAGTGCAAGGGTCGACAGCGTAGAAGGCGAATGAGGGGGTGTGGGAGGAAGATGTAGGCGATAGGTGATTCCAGCGATTGAGTTGCCTGAAGTAAGCTCGTGGGAGCGGCATGTAGCTTACCATCTTCATCAATATCTATGAAAGTCTCTTTGGTGATGTAGACAACTTGACACCCTGCGTCCGAGGCAAAGCGTGTCACCTTCTCCTCGAAACTGGGATCCTCGAAAAGGCTGTCCTCGAGATCCTCCGGCGCGGCAGACATGACTACTGATCAGCACACACTTCGATGATCTGGCATTTCAAAGGATACGGCCTCACCTGGGAGCAGCAAAGACGATAGATAGGCCCGGAGGGTTCCCACATCAAATGATGATCCGGCATCGGGTGGGGGAGGACCCAAGCCTTCCATGGCTGCTGATGCCATGTCCACCGGTACTGAACTCTACTGATACAGTGAGAGCTGATATAACAGGCAGTGTATGGTCCTCAAGGAGCACCTAGATGCGAGTAGCCGATGGTATTGAGTATAGTGAATAGAGAGGTGGAATGTGCACACGAGATTGAGCTTTGACCTTGACTTTTGTCGCGTCGCGTCGGGAGACCCCATTCATGGTTTTCGGCGACCCTAGGTGGTGTACTCTACACTGCATGCATGCATTTATCTATATACACGATCATGCAGATCGTCCAAGCTCACCAAGAACCCTGACAAACCCAGTAGGGTTCACGATCTCTGTACTGCCGTATGTGATCTTCTTTCCACCGCCTCCACCTTCTCGCTGACTCCTGGAAGCCCACTCCATCAAGTTACCGTACTCTACGTAACCTCCGCCACCGACCACGAACACTACGGCTTCCTGATACTGCTGCCTGCCCTTTCCAGCCTGAGCTGTTGGACGTCCACGGGTTGACTTTGGGTCGAAGGTCAGGTAGTCGTCTGTATCCTGCAGGGCTTGGGTAGCTGCTGATGACGGCTCCATGAGCGCCTCGACCAGTCGGGTGACGGGTAGCTCTTTGCGAGCGGGCAAGAAGTTCTTGACGCCAGAGATGATGTTGTCAAGTCCTACTCCGGAGATACCACCTTCGCGTAGACGGTCCGTGATCTGTCTGTTTAGCTGTAATCGCACGTAATTCTTCGACAAACGACTTACTCTGCTACCCAAAGCGCTGAATCCCTTGGTCCACTCTCCACCCTGAACCGCTGGCGCAGTCGCTACAGCCGGCTGACTGGCCATCATTGTCATCCTCGAAACTTCTCTGGTCTTCTTGGCGTATTCCAAAGCAGCAGTATCGGCACCATGTTCCTGAAGCAGAGTGGTTAATTCGTTGAGATCCTCCTTGGAGAGTGTATGATCCATGATTGAGAGATAGTAGATGATGACTAGTCGAAGCTGATCTTCTGGTGTAGGATTGGCGGTCTGTCCAGGCTCATCGGTTTGACCCTTGAGCGTGTTGAGGATAATGGACTTGGGCTGTTTGCCGGCCGTCTCCTCGACCTGGAATAAATTGTCGAGTCCACGTTCTTTGATGGACTGCAGAAGGGCGGTGGCAATATTCATGTGCGTGTCGAGCGTGTGCTTACGGGCGGTGAGTTCGGGCAGGGCCGTAATGGCGGTCTTGAGATTGGCAGTGTTTGATGAAAAGTCGCTGCTGTGTGAGCAAGCAGTCCAGCCGAAGGGGTAAGAAGCTCACATTTGAGACACGTCGTTAACATCTGAAATGCCTGTAGATCGAGTGATTTCGGCGGCATCGGTTTTATATCTGCTAAGTTCCGAGTCTATATCCTCTGCAACATGAGGGAAAGGGTTCCCGGCATTCTTTGCCCAGAAAAAGTCTTTCGAGTCGATGTCGTATGACTTCTTTTGTAGACGGCCATTCTCAGGAGACTTGCGTATCAGCTGGGATTACACTGGTGAGAGACTAGCTCACCTCGACCGTCACTCTGTTCAATTTCATATCCAGAACATCGTGAACTAGCGCTTGGTATGTCCAGGAGTGCGAGAGCATTGATGTTAGGTCGACGTTCCGGTCAAGTATGACAAGTACTGGTCATCAGCCAAGATCCGAGACCAAGCGCGACGACTTACGGGGTCGCTGCAGACTGCTGAGCCCGTCGCCTCCATATCCAGCGTCTCTTGCTCCACGCTGTGACGTTGTGGAGGCAACATGGTCTCGAAGCTTGGTTTCAAGCCGACGAGCTACCATCTCTGCCGCGTTCCCTCGAGGACATCTGATAATAGGTATGAAGCCTTCCTGTCAGCTACGAGCCATATCATGGATCCAGAAAGCTTACCCATCGTGACTATCACACTAAATAAGCCCCTAGCGACTCGGTCAATCTCCTCTTCAATGTCCAGCTCGTTAGCCTTTGGATCGTTCAACACCACATAGCTCGCTCGCCCTTCCACCTCCTTCTCCTCTGGTAGAGCTCCTTTCTTGCCCACAGCACCGTTCGCTTCTGGCTTGATTTCTCGCCGAGGTAGCAGCGAGAATAGATTTGGCGAAGGTACCAAGAAATCCAGGAACTGATCATGAACTGATGAGATAAGTTGACCCGTGCTGCCTGTCGGATCGTTGGCGAGAATAAGAGATGCGAGTTCTTCAAGGAGGGATCTTGGTAGGGATGATGTGAAAGATAGGTGATATGACGAGTATAGTGGGGGATTTAGATCCTGGGTTATCAGTGCGAGCTCGTCAACCTCCGAGTCCACGCACCTCAGCTATTCGACGGATATTGTTCAGGGTGGGCGAGACGAAGTAAACAGCTGGAACGTCTGCCAGAGGCGGTCGTGATGTATGAATTTGCCTATATCTCAATGCGATTCTCGTGATATCCAGAGCAGTGCTCACAGATGTAACGTGACCCCCTGCTCCCTCAGATCCTGTACACGCAAACTCGTCGCCAAGACATCCTTGCTCAACTCATCCAATATCAGGACTTTCCAGACAAGCGGCCCCGCTGGAGACTCTTCATATGCGGCTGGTGAATGTGATCGAGGGTATGGGTCGGTGGATGAGCTGGAAGCAGGTGGAGGTTGGTTGAGATTGAGGAGTGTGAGAAGTGCTTGCGTCTGCGATTGCAGTAACGCTGGGCGCGACATGTCTCGTGAATCAGTTGACCTGCTTGCCCTTGTAAGATGTAGCGACGATGCGAATGATTCTGTACGGGATATGGTATCGGTGAGCTGTCAACCCACTACGTGATACAGATAGTTAATAGATACCTACTAAGTGGAGGGAGTGTATACATTTAGGAGGAGTCGCGGTGAGATTTCAGTTGACCTTTCCACCTTTGATCCAAAATATAATCACGAAACTCACTCCACTGTAGGTATCCATATAGCACGCTCGGAATCGTGCGAACCTGGTTCAAGGACGTCTGGAGCGTCTCGCCGGAATTGAATCGACCAGAAAGTCATCCTTGATCGGATTAAGCTATATCGACCTCCACCATGGACTTCTGGGCGCCGGACCAAAATGACAAGAGCTACGTCTCTTCGGACGTTCCACGGAGGATGTAGGCAGCTGAACCCCTCGGTGGAGAGAAAAGCTGATCAGACAGAAAGCACATCCAATTCCAGCCCTTCACGCCTAAGGATATTGTACGTATATCCGAAGTTGAAGTCTCGTCACCAGACCTGTATTCTACAAATGAGCAGAATATAAGGAGTACCGCTAAAGAGGGTCCTCTGGATCCCCGAATGGTCAGTGATCTCATAGCATCGAGCGTGACGAGCTAACGGATCAGGGACCGAATGAAAAGGGACGTAAATGTGCGACTTGTGGAGAGGAGGCGGCGAAATGTGTCGGCCATTATGGATACATCAAGCTTACTTTGCCTGTATTTCACATTGGATACTTTCGACCTACGATCAACATGCTGTCTTGTATCTGCAAGGCAAGTACCCTCTTCCCTCGATGAGTATTCAGCTTATCGTGCAGTCGTGTGCTAGATGTCTATTATTGCCGACCGAACGAGCAGGTTTCCTCAAGCGATTCCGTCGGCCGGGACTAGAAGGTCTACAACGTTCTCATCTCGCCAAATCAGTCTTGTCGTCTTGCAAAAAGCGAAACCAGTGTCCATGGTGTGAAGCTCCGAACGGAACGGTCAAACGATCCGGAACCATGAAGATTTCGCACGAGCCATATCGTGCAAGCAAAAATGCCGGTGCCAAGGAGGAATATCTGCAGGGTTTCGGAACAGCATTGGCGGAGAACAAGGCTCTGGGGCAGCATTTGAGCAAAGTGGTTGAGGATATGAACCCGCTCAAAGTTCTGGAGCTATTCAAGCGGGTTTCGGCAGAGGACGCTGAGCTGTTGTCGCTGCATCCCGACATCGGTCGTCCGGAGGATTACATCTGGCAGTACATCTCAGTTCCGCCACCGTGTATTCGGCCATCGGTAGCCTCGGAGGCTGGAAAGTGAGTTCTGACCACTCTTATTGTTCGAGTAAACTTACACCGACAGCAATGAGGACGATCTAACGGCAAAGCTAGCAGAGATTGTGCAGCACAACCGGATTCTGGCCTACATCATGGATTCGGGTCATGGGATCGAGCAGACTATGGTTAGTCAAGCCAGCTCTCTTTCACTCATTAGAGATGCACATGCTGATTGCGCAGAGCAATTGGGAGGTCCTCAGTCAGTCAATAGCACTGTATATCAATTCGCAAGCCCCGGGAATGTCTGCACCTGGTACCAAACCAACAAGAGGATTCGTGCAGCGACTGAAGGGAAAGCAAGGTCGTTTCCGAGGAAATTTGTCTGGTAAACGAGTAGATTTTTCAGGTCGTACTGTCATCGGACCCGACCCAAATCTGCGGATTGACGAAGTGAGCTTTTACAACATCGCTCGCGTTATGTTCGTAACTGACATCAAGGTCGCCGTACCCGAGAAGATGGCTGTGAAGCTATCTTACCCGGAGCGAGTCAACAAGTACAATATCGAGGCTATGCGGAATGCGATCGTCAACGGGTCCAAGATGCACCCTGGTGCTAATCTGCTTGAGACCAAGAACGAGTTCGGTCATTCGATCCGACTGGCACTGCATGTCATGAAGCACGAGCAGGCGAGAATAAGGACTGCTCGGAATCTTAAAATTGGAGATGTTGTCCATCGCCACTTGCGAGATGGAGAGTGAGTGGCTTTGGTACCAGTGAGTGCGCCTACTGACTGAATAGTATCGTCTTGTTTAATCGACAACCGAGTCTGCACAAGCTGTCTATCATGTGTCATCGAGCTCGTGTCCGCCCATGGCGAACACTGCGTCTGAACGAATGTGTCTGTAATCCATACAACGCCGATTTCGACGGAGACGAAATGAATCTGCACGTTCCTCAGACGGAAGAGGCCAGGACAGAAGCCCTAGAACTCATGTCGGTCAAGAAGAATCTGGTCACGCCTCGTAATGGAGAGCCCATCATTGCTGCCATTCAAGACTTTATCACGGCTTCTTTCCTCTTGTCACGTCGGGATCGATTCTTTGATCGTCAACAATTCACCCAAATCGCATCTTTCCTCGGTGATGCTCAGCTTAAGATCGATCTGCCGCCTCCTACGATATGGAAACCTGTGCGCTTGTGGACCGGAAAACAGATCTTTAATCTTTTGATGCGGCCCAACAAGGAGACGAACGTTCTGGTTAATCTTGAGGCCAAGTGCAAGACTCTAGTCGAGCCCGCTCCAGAGGACAACTTCCCTCTTGACATGTCGCCGAATGATGGTTTTCTCGTTATTCAAAACAGTGAAATCATGTGTGGTGTTTTCGACAAAAACACTGTTGGAGATGGAAAGAAGAAGTCGGTCTTTGGAGTTATGCTCCGTGATTACGGACCGGAAATCGCAGCGGGTGCCATGAACCGTCTTGCCAAACTTGCCGCTCGATGGCTCGCCAATCAGGGATTCTCACTCGGTATCAACGATGTCATGCCAGGAGACAACCTACAGCTCAACAAGCAAAACATGGTCGAGACGGCATACGAGAAATGTGAAGACTTGATTGCTACTGCCAAAAAGGGTAAACTGGAGAATTCGGCTGGATGCGATCAAGAGACGACATTGGAACAACTCATCTCTGGTACACTGTCCAAAGTCCGAGGAGCTGTCGGTGATGTCTGCATGCAGGAGCTCAGCAGGCATAATGCTCCTTTGATCATGGCTACCTGTGGTTCGAAAGGTATGTTCAGTCATTGCAATCTCAAGGCTCTGAGCTGACTGTCAGGTTCCGTCATTAACGTCGCCCAAATGGTAGCCTGTGTCGGTCAACAGATTATTTCCGGAAATCGTATTCCCAACGGTTTCCAGGATCGATCTTTACCTCATTTCCGAAAGAAATCCAAGAATCCCCCTTCTAAAGGTTTCGTCCGCAACTCCTTCTACTCTGGACTGACCCCTCCTGAATTCCTTTTCCATGCCATCTCTGGTCGAGAAGGTCTGGTCGACACTGCAGTCAAGACTGCTGAAACTGGCTATATGGCTCGTCGACTGATGAAGGCTTTGGAGGATTTATGTACCCACTATGATCTGAGTGTAAGGAACTCGGTCGGGGGTATCGTGCAGTTCCAGTATGGTGACGATACCCTCGATCCTGTTTGTCTCGAAGGCGACGCCACTCCGCTAGAGTACAACCGATCTTGGACACACGCTTGTGTAAGTCGATTTTCATTCAGTCGATCACCAGTAGGCTAATGAGATCAGCGAATTGCGTCAAGGGTCGGTAGGGCACTTTACCCTTACGAAGTCAAGCGTCTAGCCCAAGCAATCTACCCAGAGTCGGTGCCAGTGGTCGAGATAGATACCAAGCCGGTCGTGACAAAGGGCCGCAAGAAGCCAGTCAAAGTCGCTCCTCCGCCGCCTCCACGAGAGGTCATAGAGATGCTGCCAGGTTGGAATGCTCTCCATAGCAAATTCAGGCAAGACACCTACAAGTTCATCGAAACCAAAATCGTCAAAGCCATGGCCGATCAGCGACTAGCGCGAGGGCTGCCACCAGCAGAAGACGCCCAGGATGCCGAAAACTACTCTCTTGACTCTTCTGATGGTGAGTATCGCGAGCCAATGTAGATGCCACCGCTGATAGACAGCCGCAATTCAGCAGGTGATCGAAAACGCAAACAAGGTGACTAGTGATCAGATCCACACTTTCCTTGAAATCTGCCGGATTCGATACCTTCGCTCCGTCATCGAGCCGGGATCGACGGTAGGAGCCGTCGGTGCTCAATCTATCGGTGAACCCGGTACCCAAATGACGTTGAAGACTTTCCATTTCGCCGGTGTCGCATCCATGAACGTCACGCTTGGTGTACCCCGTATCAAGGAAATCATCAATGCTGCAAAAACTATTTCCACTCCCATCATTACGGCTGAACTGGTCAACCCCACGAGCGAACACGCTGCTAGGATTGTCAAGGGACGCATCGAAAAGACTGTTCTTGGTGATGTAAGCGTATCTCCGTTTTGATTGGTGTCGGCTGACAAGTAGATTGCATCAATCATTGAAGAATCCTGGGACAAGGAAGCGGCGTGGATCGAGATTCACGTCGACATGCGAGCTGTCCGGAAGCTCCAGCTCGAAATCACATTGGACAGTATCAAGCGAGGCCTGATTGTCGCCAAGCTTAAAATCCAGGAGGGCGTAAGTCACTTTTACAGATTTGAAGACATAGGCTAATCGACAGGCAATCACGACAAATGAAAAGACCTCGAGAGTCAGAATTTACATCGATGAACCAACGCTTAAAGACCTGGACAAAACGGATGGCACGTATGAGAGACTCAAGAATCTCAAGAGAGCCATTGCGAATGTCCAGGTCAAAGGTCTGCCTCAAGTCGATCGAGGTGTTATAACGAAAGATGAGAAGGACAGCAGTATCAATCGGTTGCTGGTCACCGGTTATGGTCTTTCAGAAGTCATGGGCACAGACGGTGCGTTGTTGGAAGGTCATACAGAAGGCACGAGCTGATTCTCAGGTGTCAACGGAATCAAGACCCGAACGAATCACGTCATGGAAACATGCGATGTTTTAGGTATTGAAGCAGCTCGTCAGACCATTTACAACGAAATTCAACATACCATGACTTCCCACGGAATGTCTATCGATCCTCGTCACGTCATGTTGTTAGGAGACGTCATGACATACAAGGGTGAAGTCCTCGGTATCACGCGATTCGGTGTCCAGAAGATGAAGGACTCGGTCCTCATGTTGGCTAGTTTCGAAAAAACCACCGATCATTTGGTCAGTCCCTTTGTAATCGCGCTCGAGCTTTGCTGATTCCCAGTTCGACGCCTCGTTGTTCTCCAAAAAGGACGAGATCCAAGGTGTCTCGGAGTGTATTATTATGGGTACACCTGCACCGGGTTGCGGTACTTCTTTGTGAGTGTTTCATTAGGCTCTGGCTGGAGCAAAGCTAATATGACTAGGGCATCAATCGTCACTCCGGCCCCTCTTCTTCCACCCAAAAAGACCCTTCTGTTCGAACAAGCATTCAAAGCCGGTCAAGAGCGTATCAAGTCGTACAACAACCAGCTCATGGATGTCGAACAGTAGGTTTTCAGTAGTCATTACGAGTTTCAGATTTTGTATGTTTTAATAGCTTCATTCATATATCACGATATGCATCCCTGCCACGTCCATCGGCTATACTTGACTTCTGATCTAGATGGCGGCAGAAGAGGTCTGAGCGGCGGTAGCGCTGTCCAAGGGGATTTGGCCAAGCGAGGAATGCGAAGCACTCGGTAGTCGTGGGTTGATGGCGGTTCGTACATTCTGGTAAACCACCTCGACGGACGGGGAGGAGTCGACCTATAGTCAGCTAGACCCACAAGATTGGCCGAAATCTTACTTCAACGACCTTGCCGTGCTGTCGGTAGTAATCCACAACAGGCATGGATGTCTCGACAAAGGTTCCTAATCTCATCAGCGCTAGGCTCTTTGTTCTAATCCCTCGGCTTACGGAACCTCTTCTTGATGGACTCAGCATTATCATCGTCCCTCCCGCTAGTCTTGCCCCTTTCCATCAATCTCTCAAGCATGACCTCCTCAGTAGTCGAAATGAAGAGTACAAATGCAGATGCGCACACCTACATGTCAGTTCCATACTTGATTCCAAATAGGCGACTGACAGAGGAATCGAACTTGATTGCCTGGTCCATTTTACGAGGGAAACCATCGATCAAGAATCTTCCCTTTCCGCTCTGCCAGTTCGCGCCCAATGATGAGTCGGCAGGGAAGGTGGGGGGGCTCTTGAGGGTGTCTCGCATAGCGTTCTCGAGCAACTATCACCCATCAGCTATGTATGACCTGAGGCCGTCGATGCTCACCTTGACGGTGACCTCCATGGGAACAATCTTTCCCTCGGTGATGTATTCCTTGATCATAGCTCCGTATGTGGATCCAGGTCTCTGTTGCTCCGCACGGAGGAGATCTCCAGCTACCATTGTTAGTATCGCCCAAATTAGACCTCTGCTCAGAAACCTCACCAGAGAGGTGCTTGAACCCATAATCTCGAACAAGGTGTTCACACTGAGTACCTTTGCCTGGTTATTCAGCGCAAGTCTAGCGATTGGGGAGAAGCTTGGACGAACCGGCACCGGGACCACCTAGAACAAAGACAACGGTCACATCCTTGCTGTCGAACGCGGGATGTTCAGGTGTGGAAAGGTCGGAAGGTGGTGGATCGGTTGCTAAGCCCGTCTCCTTGGGTGCGGCCGAGTGTGCACTCTCGTCCTTCTGGAAGACTTCCTTGATCTTGTCGATGACTGCCATTGTATATAAATGTGTATGTGAGGTGAGGTGCAGAATCAGGAGTAAGGCAAGCGCGTCATTCTGCTTCGGAGGCGCCTTGAACTCAGGCAGCTCTGCACTTGAAGTCATCAAGGACTATAGTATTGGGTCGATTCGGATCCATAATGATGATGATGTCTGGTATACAGTCCTGCTATGATCTATCTAATGTGCCTCCATGCGTCTCCTTGTGCGTTCTCTGCATGTCTGTAGCTAATCATCTTGACCGGCAGCTCCGCCCTTATCCTCGGAATCCAGTGCCCGCTTAGCCATCTGCTTCAAAATTTCTGGGCGATCTCCGTACTCGACAAGCCTCAATCTTATAGCGTAGCAGACTATGGTCAGTGCCTGGTCAAGCAGGTGAGCAGGTGCTGAGAGCTTACCTCGTTCGATCTTCTCCAAGGAACGAGTCGTTTCTTCCTGCTTTTTCGAGAGTTTGTACAGCATCCAGCTTGGAACAGAATCAAAGTCTGCAAGATCAGTGTAGTTTACAGCGAATGTGGACTGGACCTACGGGTCTTGACGACTCTGACGAACTCGCATACCGCCAGAGGTGTCTCGTGATCGCCAGTACTTAATGCTGGTCGTCAGCTTTGACTCCACCAGATAGTGTGTGGGGCGTACCATTGGTCGCGTATCGCATGAGCTCTCCCGTCAAGTCAGACATCCCCAAGAGCCAATCTTCTGGGGTGACAACGACAAGCTACGCAATCAGCACGATGGCAGGACTAAGACGGCGAGACCTACACTCTCCCCCGTTTCCTTCTCACTCAGTGTGTCCTGAACTTCCTTCAACGTTATCAGAGTACCAGTCTCCAGGTAATGCAAAAATGATAATCCTTCGATATATTCCTCCAGTCCAGCGGATCTGCTTATCAGATTATCGAAACGTAATTCACGGAGCTGAGCTTACACCTGCCGATTCCACTTCCAAAAAGCCTGTACTTCGTCCGCCGCGCCTCTCAACTCCTCCTTGATCTTCACGAAATTCGCGTGTATCTCCCTCTCCTTCTCTCTTCCCTGCGAAAGAGTCTTGGCTCTAGCGGCCGGGCTCGAAGTAGCTCCTCGATGACAGTGAAAGATGAGTTTCTTCGATTGTTGCGTGATCAAGCGGGAGGTAATGATCAGTCGTTCTCTTCTTTCATTCTACTAGTAAGTGCTGATTCGCTCGGGTCAATAGACCATACATACATCAGCATCGAGCCCTGCGCGATATGCTTCGAAGGTGTTGGCCAGGTGTTGCCTCCTAGTGAGCGATGAGGAGGAAGATTCGGCCATCATTACGTCTGCCATTTCGATGGATTTGCCAGGGTCTGTTCCTTATGCTTTCAAGCTATCAATTCAAGATGGGATTGAGCCGATATCCCAGCGATTGCTAGGGGTTCGGGATTCCAAGAACGGTTGACGATGCATAGCCCTCTCTCCTCACCGAGATGACTTGGTGATTTGATTCCGGTTATCGTTATCGTCATCACGGGACGTGTCTGTCGACCTCGACAGAGTATACATTCAGTACTGTGTTCTCAAGATGGCATCGTTACGCCGCCCATCGGTATATATGCCGTCCTCGGCACCGATACCTAGCCCACAAAAGGCAACCCGCCGCGATGAACACGGGTCAAGCAGCAAGAGTAGCAAGTTGAACGCTAGGAAGAGCAGGGTGGGGGATGCTATCAAGAAACGTCTCAGCATGAGGTGAGGCATTCATACAGAAAGGCTGCTTATACAAAGATATGCGGGAGGAGACGAGGTTATGGCGGCTCCGCCCCCAATGCCTGGACAGCCAAGTGCTTTCTTGAACTCGGACCCATATACGACTCGACGTCAAGTCAGTATGGACCTCGAAGACGAGACTGGTGTTTCACGATTTCATCAATTCGCTTCTCCAGAATTTGACCAAGGAGGTTTCGATAATGCCGACGGCCAAGATGAGCAAATTCGTCGGAGAGGTGGAGCAGATGATACAAGGGAGGAGGAATGGGATTTGGAGGAGATGGGGAAAGATCAATTCGACCTGAACGACTTTATGAGGCGAAACCTGACTGGGGCGGATGATCTGGAGGTCAAGAGATTCAAAGCCGCTTTGATGAGGCAGAAAGACAGGAACGCAAAAGATCTGCAGAGAAATGTCTTCAAGCAGTACGTTTCCGCTTTCTATCAAGGCTGATGGTTCAGCTACGCAGAGTTTGTTACTATCTCGAAAGAGATTTCGACATTGGAGAATGATATGGTGGAACTGAAAGAGCTACTTGGGCAGTGGAAAGACCTACCGCAGTTGATGGGAATGGAAGACACTCTTGCGCCTCGTCTAGACAAGGAGGGAAATCGTGAGTCACATACTGTGGCCATGCTGATGTACAGTCGAGCGCCGCCGGACTCAGCGAAATTCAGTGGCAGACCTGCAAACATTGTACAAGCAGCAGCTGACCAATCTTTGGTCTAGCGTAGAGGGATCACAAAAGTACCTACCTGTCGTACCCGGTCGACACCTAGTCTTTGAGACGCACGAATATGTCGAGCTAAACGCAGCGACTTATAGGGCAAAGCAGAGTGTCTCGATGTTTCTCTTGAACGACTTGCTGTTAATCGCCGGAAGAAGGAGGATGAAGACTGCTCAAGGCGATGATAAGGAGAGGGGACGAGGAAGAATGGTGGCGGAACGTTGTTGGGTATTGGCCGATTTGGTGGTTGTCGATGTCAAAGATTCAGGGGATTTGACGAATGCTTTGAAGATTAGGCGGGGGAAGGAGGTTTGCGTATACCGCACTAGTCGGCCTGAAGACAAGAAATCACTGTTGGCTGCGTTCAGGCAGGTCTCGCAAGAGCTGGGGGAGAAGAAAAGGAAGGAAAGCGAGAAAGAACAAGTCCGACGGAAGACAATGTGGCTCGGCGACGTAAGCTGATTGCTTTGCAACGGCAGTGCTGATTCCAGGGCATGAATATCGCACCTGATTTGTCCCCCGGGGCAGGTAGTGGGCGGCCCATGTCGATCATTGGAACATCACTCGCGGATTCAAAAGACTTGAGATGGATTGACGAGTTTGGGGATGACTTGACCATGGCAATCGTAATGCGCGACTGGGATCAAGCGCTCAAATTGGTCGAGCGAGGTCAGTCCGAGCAGTTATGATGACTACCACGCTGACGAGTTAGGAAATGATCTGCTCAAGACAGTATCATCGAACCCTTCAGCCAAGACAATGCTCAATACCAGGTTGGACCAGCTACGACCGGACCTTGTGCATCAAATCACCCACGATCTCGCTGCTCTGGAACTTCGCAAGACCAGCGCCTGCCGCTTGATCTCGATACTAGTCCGTTTAGATCGGTCTGAGCTCGCCCGTGATACATTTCTCAAAGCTAGAAGGGATGTCATGATCAAGCGAGTCCGAGCAATCAAAGCAGAGGGCGACATCAGCATTTTTATTTCTGAGTTGGCCATTGTCTGCTTTACTGTCATTCGACATACGAGTGATTGGTACATGAGCGCATTCAAGGAGAATCGGATGGCTTCAGGTCAGCTGCTAGTTCTCAAATATATTCAATTAGCTAATGGGCAGGATTCGTCACGTGGGCGAAAGAGCAGGTCGAGACCTTTGCAGATATGTTCCGCCGTCAAGTTTATCCCCCGACTATAGCAGCTGGTGTGGCCGACGAGTGTATCAAGGTCGCAGCATCGCATAATCGAAAAGTGAGTGCCATTTCCGGGAGCCGAGCTGACTCCCAGCTGCTCAGAGATGTTGGTCTAGATTTCACATTCCTCCTTTCCACCCTACTCCAGCCCGATCCGACAGCGTCCCAGCCACATCCTATCTTCCAATCCTCGCTCGCTCAGACTCCTGGACCAGGCTATCACATCGAGCCATCACCGTATCCGTCTCGATTCGATACTCCTGCTGTTGACCCGTTTGACATGCTGCCGACAAGTACCGCTCCCCTGGCATTAAAGGGAAGACGTAGACCAAGCGAGGGAGCTAGTGTCAGGTCTAGCGCTAGTCGGGAAGGGACACCCAGGGCGGGTACGCCGGATGTAGGTCGACCACCACCTCCTCCTAGAAGCGCAAGAAGGGTCCTTAGTGGTGCTAGCGGCCGGCTTTCTGAGGATGATTTGCGTTGAGGCGCCGGGTTACTGGACATAGCAGCGAGTAACGAGATTACGAACGACACGATTGATGCATTCTATGGATCTACCGTCATCTAGGCAAACATCTTTGCATATGCCCTCTTTTCCTTTTCCTTCCTCTCCTTCCTCCTAGTCTCGACGTCCTTCAAGGCCTTGAGGACACCACCATCTCCAGGGACATTCTCCAGAGACTCCTTGAGATCTTTTTCAGCTCCTTCATCGTCTTTGGTGATGATTTTTCCCTGTGCTCTTCGGTATAGAGCTTTACCCTTCTCGGCTGCTGTAAGCGGAGTGACATTCAGAGCTCGGGAGGAAAGGGAGACGGCGAGAGCTCCTGCAGGTGGGGTACATTTGAGCGCAGCGAGGGAAGCGTTGGTGAGGAGGGGTAATCGGCTGACTCGTCAGCTTGTAGTCGACGGTGATTATGATAGCTTACGTTGCTCGGAAAGCCTCGACTTGCTGGGCGGGCGCGTCGTCGTGCAGAACGGGATGTAGATCGAGGTAGCGGAGTGCTTTTTGGTATTTGTCGAGTGCAACTGCATAATTCGCGGCTTTGAACTCCCTGCCTATCAGCGTTGGTACACGCATATAAGATCCTATAGACAGACTTGGTTCCGATTTCCTTGAGCTTGCCCGCTACCGTCAATGCTTCTTCTGGCTTTTCAGCGTCGACGCCCTCTTCATCTGCAGGGTAGTCCTGATTTGTCAGCTGTTATTGATCTCGCCCAGATCATTGTGATTCACCTCCCAGATATCATCACCACCTGATGCTGCCTGAGCCTTCTGCCTCTCCTCGGCGGCATTCTTGATGTCCTCTTCGGATAGTACACCGGCAGCAGCGATAACGACGGGCTCATTGGGCTTGTCACTGACAGTAGGAAGCGATTCGATTCGTCGAACTAGTCCCTTGTTGAATCGAATCTGACCGAACACGACGTGTTTTCCGTCGAGGTGAGGCGTTGGGACACTTCTGTTAGCCGGTCAGACTTGCTTGTAGCTTACGTAGTGACGAAGAATTGGGAGCCATTGGTGTTGGGTCCTAACGCTCAGCTGTAGCCTTCAGAGAATGCCGACAAAACTTACCGGCGTTCGCCATGGACAGCATCATTGGCTTCTCGTGCTTCAGAGTAAACGCCTCATCTTCAAACTTTTCTCCATAGATCGACTCTCCTCCAGTTCCATCACCTCTGGTAAAGTCTCCTCCCTGTAGCATAAAGCCCTTGATACATCGATGAAATTGGGAACCGGCATAGGCGAGCTTTACACCGGATTTACTGGTCTTGTCACCAATACATAATTGCTTGAAGTTCTCGGCCGTCTTGGGGACGACATCGTCAAACAAGTCGAAGGTGAGTCGACCGGCTGGCTCGCCTCCGATAGTGATATCAAAGTATGCTACTGTGTTTGGCATGACGTGAGTGAGGTGGGTAGAAGTATAACTATGAACTAAAAGTGCAAGTGCATTGATTTGGTCAAAGTGCAAAGTGGGGACCGAGATTTCTGGAAACTTCCAACGCCTCTCCCTGACAAGCACATCAAATGAAGATACGTGCATACAGTGGCCATGAACAATAGGGTAGTCCCATCCCGGACTCGTGATACAAGGAATCGCTTGTTCACCAACAACTAGATCTAGAAGGGTCTAAGCCTCGGACTCTCTCTTCTTCTTCTTTTTCTTCTTCTCGCCATCTGCCACAGGTGTTCCCTCGGCAGCACCATCCAATTCGGATGCTGATCGCTTCTTGGACTTTTCTTTTGGTGTATCGGGAGCGGATTCGCCCTTCTTGGCAGCTTTGGCCTGTTGGTCAGTATGCGACCGTTATTCAAGTATAAGTGCTTACAGCCTTCTTGGCCTCCTTTCTTGCCCGACGTTCCTCTTTGGTCTCACCGACGACCATTGACGCATCACCATCCACGTCCATCGAGACATCAGCCGCAGCCTCAGACTTGCGCTTCTTCTTGTCCTTTTTCTCCTTTTTGCCATTCTCCTCTGCGTGCCTCTCTTCTCGCTTCTCCTCCTTGACCTCTAGGATAGCCTCGACTGCACGCTGTTCGGCAGCGTTCGAGCTGCCTGGCTGAGTAGACAAGAACTGGGGTTTCGTTTCGACAGAATCGGTAGCAGTGTTGTATTGACCTCCTGAACCAGTCATCTCGAATTTAGGCTGTTGACGGCCGTTGGCGCCGGTCGTAACACGTCGTGTTGACTGGATACCAGCGGCATGTTCGAGTGCTCGCAGACGAGACTCGAGCTTGACTCGGTTGGTGATCCCGACTTCGGCGGCTTGTGGGTCGGATCGAGATTCGGCATCGGAAAGGGCGTCTACACGGATAGAAAGAGATGCCTTGGTGGCGACCATACGGGCCATCTTTCCCTTGAGCTTCTGAGGTGCTTGACCGATGAGGGATGCCTGATTGTCAGCTGCAGTCTGTTGAAAGCTACAGACGACTTACATGATAGATGAGACCGTATTTGGGAGTGTCGTGCTTGGTCTTGAGCGCCCTGAAAAGAGCCTTTTCGGCACCAAGAATCTGGACAGTGGAAGCAGGGTGCTTGGCGAGGTTCATCAAACTTCCGGCGTGACTGATGAGTCGAGCTCCCACCAACTCTCCGACAAGGGCAGTGAGATTAGGTGCGATAGCCTGCATCCTATTTCTTAGGTATTCAGAGAGCTGAGTTCGGTATTCGGTGATGGAGATGACTTGGTCACAAAGAGAGTGGATGTGAGACATGTCGGAGTCGGCGATCTCGGTACCCATCGACAATTCGGCGGCGGCCTTCAGGGTGGCCTCGAGGTCCTCGGGTAAGATCATCTCAAAAGAGGTGGTTGCGGCATTGGTTCGCATACCTGAATGTTAGTCCCTCCGAATCAATCGATGCCCTGAACAACTAACCCATGGCCTTGACAACCTTGGCGTAGGCGAGATTGTCGACGATGATCTTGCCCATCTCGGGGAAATGCCATCCGTACCACTCCTTGACCCTCATCGAGTAAATGTTGATCTCTTTGTCTAGATCGTCTAATAGAGCAATAGCCTGGATGACCATGGTGTCGACTTTGTCGGTTGAGAATTTGAGCTTGAATCGACTCATAGAGTGACCGAGACCCAGAGACATGGTGTTGAGGTCTTTGGTGTCGACACCGCCGAGTAGAGAAGCGAGTTGTTGACGAATACCTCGGTATAGATCTTGAGTGGAAGAATCGGAGATGACGGGGATAGAAAGTTGCTTGTTGATGGTGGATGCTGGTCATTAGTCCATATCTCTATGCAGGTAAACGTCAGCATACCAAGTTTGGCCTCGGCAACGATCAAACTCTCCTCAAGCTTCTTCTTCTTCTTCTTTTCTCCATCGCTAGCTCCTCCAGTGGCCTCGACCAAGAACTTGGCAAAAGCGTCCGTTAATTTACCCTCCTGAACAGCCGACAAGTCTTCAACAGCGGTGGCCGTTGATGTGAATCGCTGGATAGCCTGAACTTTGAGTCTGAAAGTCAGTCCCCTTTCCAATAAGATGTATCATAGACGCACGCCTTGTTGGCGCCCTCGGGTGTTTCAAACTCCTTCCATAAATCTTTGTTGTCTAGTTTTGCGTCACTGCTAAGCTTGAAGACGACGAAACCGATTGCGGTCTCGGTGAGGACTAGCATTGTGTCGATATTCGATTTGGCGGTAGTGTTGGTAGTGTGTAGTCCGCCTTTTATCCTCCTGTAATGTAAAGCGAGACAGTATAGGTATGTATAGCACTGGAGCTTGATGGACGTCAAGGTGGTCGCCAGAAATTCCTCCCGCCCTTAGCTTATCACCCAAAATTGTCATTCACTAGAACTCAATTGCCACGTCATGATGGAGACTCCACTTTGAGCGTCAGACTCTCTTGGTTGCTTTGGATAGATGCATCATACAGGCTCGAGCTATACATCAAAGGCTGTTCACCCCCTCTTCCTGCTTACTACAGACGGTTCTTAGGCAAGGCAGCTTCTATAGCTACAAAGGACATCGCAAGTACCGTGCCGATCGAATTGTCGATCAGTCAAGCTTTGGTTAGGACATTGGGACGTTAACTCTTATGACGATTACGCGGCGGACGATAAAGCCTTCAAGACCGAAGCATACCATCACTTGCACTCGTAAGCGTCTTCTCACTTCCAGACAGCTATATTTTTCAGCAGGGCTCGACCTGTGCCCCTGCCGTTATCTTTCCTGCAGATGACACAAGCTAACGCAACAGCCACACCCTCGCTCGATAAGCCAGTCTTTGTAACTAGACCCCAGTTTGGTATTGGCAACGACAGCTCACTGTACAACGACGACGAAGAGTACTATTCGGAAGACGAAGACGACGATCTTCAAGAAGCTCTTGAGCAGTTGGAATACGATAGCGGTAAGTCAGCTCGTGAGCTTAGCTCTTGTGCACACACTGATCTGCGCTCTTCTTCCTTCACCTCTCGCCTTACTTGACACTCGCATTCAGCACTCCCCTCCATACCACGATGTCACCTCACAAACAACTGAATGCCAACCGCCGCACTCGTTCTAACGCCCAAACCCTGTTCAACTCCACAGGCTCAGACGGTGAATATTGGGGACATTCAGGAGGCGGCATGTCGGAAGCTTGGCCATCAAGCATTCCCAACAGGCTGGGCAAGACGTCCGCTGATGCGTCTGCTTCTACAGCCAACGTGAGTCATCGATCGCATCGTGAATCAGCCGTTGAACAAAGCTTACCATGCATCACCATTCGGGTACTCATCAACCTCCACTTTCATCGTCCACCCGCACTACCTCTCGGTTCCTTCATTCCATCACTACTGGTACCTCTTGACCTGTGTCACCAACCTCCCTTGTTTCATACACCTACTCCATCTGCTTGTCCAAATTATCATATTCCCTTGATCAACATACTGTCTACTTCCAAACCAATCAATCGACATGTCATACTGGATGTACCCTTCGCCAATGTCTTCCCTTGGAAAGTCTGACGACTATCGATCATCATGCCTCGGCCTACCACTGTCACTGCCTTACGAGGTAGAGACGCTGGAAGAGATGGACGACCGGTTGGAATACATCTGCTGCAAACTGGCCGAGTGTGTTAAAGCCAGAGATTGGCAGTTGGGGTTCAAGAATTGGGATTCCTCGCTCAGCATGTGAGTCAGTTTTCACGGGGCATGACTGACGCTAGATGGCAGAGTATGGGGTACCAGATGAAGAAGGAGATGAAGATCAAGTTGACGTTTATCTACTGGGAAATCATCTGTACGTTTAGAATGAAGAGCTAGCTGATGACAGTCGTGCCCGGTCTCTCGTCAGGCTTCCTTGAAGATGCCGGAAATTCTTTCATCAGCTTCATCACGTGCGTAATAGCATATGCGCCGCTGACAGCAGTGATCGAGCCTTGAGCATCTCCGACTTTCGCATCCCCTGGCGTCCGCTGTTTGATGCGCTGTATGAGGAAATGTTTCCTAATCCCCTGAGGCCATCTCGACATAGCACCAGTCTGGCACCCTTGTACCTCAACATCGCAGAGTCGGCACAACGCTTCTTTCATCCTGGAGATGTCGACGAGATGCTCGAGGCCATTCTACCTAGGGCTACGTCAAGCATGGATTCGATCATTGCGACCCAAACAATGCTTGTTCACTTCCTGCCTATATCACACTGTCAGAAGTGGCTTCCACTCGGTATGTCTCCGGAGTGAGCGCTCTGTTGGCGTATGCTGATGACAGTCTTCCGCCTATGGCACGGATTCAACAGTGGAATGTGGGATGATCAGGCGTCCGACCTTGTTGGACAACTATCAATAGCCCATCTCGATCCAGCGCGTTCCGATCCCTTGATGATCAACAAGATTCCGAGAGGAATTTTCAATACTCCCGAAGAAGAAGCCGCGAACCCCGCCCATGCAAAAGCCCTTCGCGCACACAAGGCCCGACTCTTCGACGTCGCTGGTGAGATTGAGGAAGACGATGATGGCCTTAACTACTGGATCAAGCCAGAAGTCCTACCTCCGCTTCCATCACAAGCGGATCCCAGCTGGCAAGGTATCCGAAAAGACGTCGGCATCTTTACCGATCAGGAATTCGAGTTCATCATGTCAAAGTGTTTGAGGTCTCTCAGTGAGTCTTCTATCTACCCAGTAAAGGCGCTCGTTGACAACAGACGTACCAGTCGGCGGAGCCGTCGCATCCTCCAGTGCCATGTCGCTCACCCATTCCGACGCCCGAGTGAGCAAGAAGATGATCGAAGCCAAGAAACCCATCGATCGAGTTCAAAGTCTTGCCGAAGCGATCGTCAATAGTATGTCTAACGACGCCCCATCTGCTCCCACCGAGTCGGTCGCTCCCACACCTGGTAATCTGACACCAAAACCCGGATCGAGACTCCAGAACAGCACAAAGCTAGGAGAAAGTCTAGCGGCTGCTGGTAACAAAGGAGATACGGACAAGAAATACTTGGGAGGAAGTAAAGCACTCGATCACCTGTCTAGGCTACTTACGAGTTGTGAAACAGTATGTCCATTTTTTTCCCGATATGGCTGAATGCAGTTCTTTCACCCCAGTAATTCTGGTAATTGGAGTCAATTCCTTACTGTCTTCCTGGCTCATTTGACGATCAACTTTGTGGACCGATGGAAGTCGGAAGAAGAACCTGATTGTAAAACACCACAAGCTTGGAGACTCACCCCTGCCATCAAGCGAGAGTTTGTGCTCTGCATTCGACCCCTTGCCTTGACTGCTGTCTTCATCAAGGTATGATTGACCAGAGAGGCGGTAGCTGATGACAGGGAATGGAGGCCATGACCGGCGCTATCGGGGCTCTAAAGTGCCTTGCTCAACTTGAACCTGATCTCATCATGCCGGCTGCTTTGGAGCGCGCTATACCGTCGCTCCAAGGATTGGAAGAGGTACGTTTCCAGGATGGGCCTCATGCTGATCCCAGACTGCTCGAACTCCCGCCGTGACGTACATGCTGGCAACTCTGGCGGAGCCCCTTTCTGCCCGTCGTATCTGGAAATTCGGTGGCATATATGTACCCGACATCTTCAATCTCCTACTGCCCGGGATCGATCTCAACGACCCAAGCAAAACAGGTTTATCATGTATGGCTATCTCGAACATGGTGGATCTTGTGCATCTGAGCGATATCTCTGAAGTCGAAGAGACCGATAACTCGAATCCAGGGGCTCGGGCACTTCGCAAGAAGCCTCGTGTCGCAGTCAAGGACGACGACAACGAGCCTGTACAATTGGAGATCAGCGACTTGAGTCCAGAAGAGGTCAACAGTCGGATCAGACTCGCCACTTCTAGCTTCCGAGATTGGGTCCCAGAATTTATCGGCCGTATCATTCTACTGTTTGCCAATCTGCCAGAAGAGGGCGGCAAGTCGGGCAAGGCTGGAGGTAAGACCGAGCAGCTTACTCTTATGAGTGTTTTGGTATGTCGAGTGTTCACTGCCAAGCTCGCGCTGAGACTTAGCACACTTCGGGTGCGGTCTTTGCCGCTCTGGATGACAAGCTGTTTGATGGTGTATTGGAGCAGATTTACGAATACGTCACCACGACTGCCCGAGGCAATGCAGTCGATGCGGTCGGAGAGCTTGTCCGGAACATGGCCGCCGCTAATAGCGACAAGGTATTTGCAAGGCTCTTCCCCGTCGCCAAACAGCGGATCGTGGCAGAGTTGAAGGCAGGGGCATCGTCAACGCGCACCACCACGACCTCGATTCCTCTGGCTTCGGACGCAGCGCTACATTGGTGGCAATCCATTTTGTATGGAATGCTTGTTCCTGGACGATTGAGTGTAAGTGTCCCTTAGCAGCTGAGCTGATGCAAGCTTTCCAAATCCGAGCACCGTGAATCCTATATCGAGCTGCTTCAGGTGATGGTCGACTCGACCTATTCTGAGCGAGGTTACGTCTGGACAGGCAAAATCCTTGAGAAATCAATGACCTGCCTTGTGGCTCTGTATTTCACCGAAATGTCCATGATCCCAGAGGCGGTCAGGCAGACGGATGGTGTGTCCCAATTGTAAGGCAGTGCTGATAATCAGACTTTAAAAACAACCACACGGCTTACTGGGGCAAATTATACCGAGCGGCAGAACTCAAACCGGAATGGCGTGTTCCTACAGCAGAAGACGTAAACATGGCCTTCGAGGTCATTGCCATTGCCGATAAATCAGCAATCAAGGTTGGTAAATTGATTGAAAACAAGGCGTTCGGCGACAAGGTCTGGACCAACGAATTTTGCAGGGCTATGCACATGATCAACCAAGTCCTGAAGGGATCTTACAATCTGATCTTGGAATCCGAGGCGTCCAAAACGGGAGGTGTCAAGGCGGAAAGGTAGGTCCTGGCTCATGATGGCACTGACAGTCAGCTATCTACCCGAGGAAATTCTGGAGCTTCCAAAGCCGTTCAAGTCTAGCATGATTCTGACCGACCCCAACGATCCTCGACATCAGCATATACAATCATTCCTTCAGCGAGTCGGCGAGACCCTGCATCAAGCTGCTTCTGCGACTCGGGATGTCGGCGAGTCCGACAATTCGGTCGAGTCGGTCAAGACTCTCGTGACCACGATCGGGACATACTTGACCACTTACGGCCTAAAGTCCAAGCAATTTGGCAGTGCCCAAACCGCATATGCGGGTATGCAAGGGACCAAGAGGATGTACGATGGTCAACGAAAGCACCATCGATCGATTTTCATGGGCGCAGTCACTATTCATCACCAGAATCGACTATCGAGCATGAACTATTACCGTGTGCGATCCGGATTAGACGACCGACTTATTCTCAACATGCTTGATTTCTGTCTCTCGCCGTTCACCAGGATTCGAAGAAGTGCTCAGAGCTACCTCGAAGCTATCGCTCGAATCTATCGTGGTACTTGGGTGTTATGTTTCCCAAGACTTTTCGACGCCCTGCAGAAGGGGACTGATCCTGATCGAATGAAGGGTGCGCTTTATGTATTGCGATACAACCCCGTGGGAATCAGTCGGATCGGTCGAACCCTCAATTGGTACCAGGGCCACCTTGTCCAGCTCGTCGAATGTCTCTTGAACGCTCATCACGAAAACAAGGCATCTGTCCAGGCTTTAGTCACCAAGGCGATCGAGGAGCTTCTGGGCTCCATCCGTGAACCCACCTCGGCTATTGTCGAGTACCGTATCGAGAATCTGGACAAAGCTATCGATTCAATGGTCGAGAACTTACGCTACAAACCCGATGCCGATCTTGTCCAGAGGTACAACAGCAATATACGTAAAGTCAAGGCAGCTCAGGATGAGCAATGGGATATCTTGGTAGACAAGGTGATCTCTATCGCATCGCAACCTCAACTCAACTGGCGATACATTCTCTCTGCTAGTCGAATACTACTGCAGGTCCAAAGAAGAGATAGACCGACCGACGTCAGAATGGCCACGTTCCACTCAGAGGCCATGCTGAATGCCCATCCCAGGCTCCGTGATTATGCCATTGCGTGCGTTCTTTTCCGTCATTGTGCTAACATTCAGAACAGTCACCAAAATGCTGTACACTGTGGTCATGCGACATCTCTGCCTCACTGCCGATAGACCTGAAGAACGACTATTCCTGCAAGAACCGTTTGACCCGTTCACAGTCGAAATTGAACTGAAAGACACCTCAGAAGCGTTCGTACAACAGTATTTCCAGTCTTTCCGGGAGCCATCACCTGAAGATGGATCAAAGGCACTTATGCAGGATCGATCGGACACTGGCTGGCTTGTTTGGGGCAAGACCATGGAGCTCGGGCGTATGACAGGACCAAATGAGGATGCTTACTGTATGGACGAGACTTCGCACGAAGGTGTGGCGATCATCAAAGCAATCATGACGGGACCTGAGTTCTGGCAAACTGTAGGTCGCCCAGAGCTTGGCTCTGCTGATGACAGGTTGCGAATTACTGGGCGCAGGAAGATACTCGATCCCACCCATCTGCTGGAAACATCGACGCAGTCATTGCCTCCTCCCAGCTATTCGGCCCACCCATTTTTGAGAAGATCAAGCCCATCGTTGATGGATATCTCGCGGAGATGGACTCGACAAAGGTCTATGACCGACACAAGACCAGAGCAATGTGGGAATTCATATGTGGACTGATCCGAGGTGCAGAAGAATGGTCCGGCAACAATAGGAAACTGGTCTGGGATTGGTTGACCCCAAAACTGCCGGAGCTTTTTGCCAACATTCGACACGATACGGTCAAGTGCTGGTCGATCTCGATCGAGTTCTTGGTCAATGGTCGAGATCCGCGACGATACCCCGCCTTGTTCGACTTCCTGATACAATCTGGACGAGATGCTGATTTCGCCAATGGATCCTCCTTTGACTGTACGTACATGTTGTAGCAATAGCTGACTGGCAGTGACGCAAAGGGTTCAGAATATCCGATCATTGATCGGTAGACTCGATTGGCGATTCTCTGCCTGGGCAGACGAATTCACCGAGCTCTACTTCAAGGCACTCAGTTGTCCTTATGCCGAGGTCCGCGCTCTGGTCTCGACTATCCTCAACTCGCTTGATCAGCTCAGGGTATGTTTGTATCCTTGCGCACATCTGACTTGTAGTTCCACCCATCCTATCCTTCAGCCAAAGCGTTGACGGATGATATCTTGAGCGACCCAACCGACAGGAAAGACATCATGCAGATTAGGACTGCGCCATTCAAGGCACAGATGGAGGACATCATGAGAACGCTACCTGTACTGAAGAAGGATAGACCTCATGGACCCAAGGCTGTACAATCGGAACATGACCTTACTGCCAACTCTAGTAAGCTACAGCCTCGATTCGAAGCGCAGAGTTGATCACAGTCCTCACATGGCTCATTGTTGAATGTTCGGATGTACGGGCCGTCGCCGCTTTTACCTACATTATCCCCTTCTTGTGAGCAGACACTCGCTCTCCGAGCTGACTTTAGACCTGAGATCTTCGAATTACGAGACATGAACGACAACCAGGACCTTCAACGAATATCGGGTCGTCTCCTCGCCATGATCACCTCGATCACACCTTCTCTGGACCTCATCGAACCCCTGATGGATGCGCTCATGTCCATCTTGAAGAGTGCGGAGGTATGTCAATACTCTGGTTCACTATCATCAAGCTAACCATTCCAGTCGTGGAGGACAAAGGTTCACTGTATGCCAGTATTGAGTCTGGTGTACTACCGAAACTTGTCGCTGCTCTCAGAGAGCTGCAAGGCTAGGGCACTCGATGTCGTTGCTCTGTGTCTCCGAGATCCCAATCAAGAGGTTCGAGAGATTGCTTCTGCGTAAGTGCTTGTCTATCGACTTGACCAAGCTCACTATGCAGTACTCTGAGTGGTTTCCTCAGATGCTCTCAGAGGCCAATGGTGGATGTATTGAGGGTAAGTCCTACCTCGTGAAATCCACTAATTTCCAGCATCGGTTCACAAGCGAGATCTTGACCACCAACCTCCCCAAGAGACGAGACGCGCCTGGTCAAGTCAATCCAGAGTACCAAGCCAAGGTCGTAGAGCTTCACGGTGCTATCCTCGGTGCTACTGCTCTAGTCGAGGCCTTCCCATATACTGTACCAAAATTCCTTCGTAGGTGTATCCTCCTGTTTCGCGATGACATGCTTACAAAACAGCCAAGCTCCTTGCCGATGTCCTTGCGCCCAAGGTCTCGGAACCTGCTCCTATTTCTACAACCATCAGGAACACTGTAGCAGTGAGTAGTAATCTATTGTGATATCAACCTATGCTGACAGCTCAGTCATTCAAGCGAACACACGAGAAATACCAAGACAAGTTTACAGAAGATGAGCTTTCGGCCATGAATTATGCACAGGCTGGCAATTCATATTGTAAGTCTTGGTGTCCAGTGTCGATGCGTCGCTGATGAATAGATGCGTAAGGAACCGCATGAGCCGTAGAAGTATTCGCAAATAGAGACGAGGAGATGATTTGTGTACGAGAAAATGCACATAATGTATATGTATCTCAAAGAGTATACGCTAATGGCCAATCCAGTAGTTTAATCCTTATTCCTAATGTATTAGGAAATAAATGCTAATGAACTGCGGATATCCGTAAACACGGGATATGGTTTCAAAGTTGTCCACCTTATTCGCCTACTGCTACACCATATACTTCTGGGTACTGTCTGTCTGCACTTGCAACTAGCCGACCTTCACACCTGATGGTGTGATTCCGATAACAGTATATACCCAGTCGACAGCGCTCGTTGCATACCTAATTGCCAATGCCCCCATCCATTTCGACAGACACTACCCACTATGCCCTGGTCATTGATGCCGGATCATCTGGCTCCCGACTTCAAGTATACTCATGGCGCGACCCGGATCTAGAACGGGCAGAGATCGTACAAGAAGTCAGAGACGCGTTATCTCCTGGTCCGCCGAGTGCGAGTGGAAGTGGGAGTGAGAATAGCAAAAAGTGGTGGTGGCCTGCGGGTGGTAGTCGAAAGGGTAAGGGCAAAGCTAGGGAAGAGGACTATGAGCGCAAGGCTCTCAGGCGACTGGTGAGGGTTGGCAAGGGAGCTGAAGGGGATGCTTGGGTCAAGAGGGTCGAACCTGGTATGTTGATTCACCTATTGCCGAAATGGAGGTCCTGACAAGATAGGTATCTCGTCACAAACACCAAAAGATATGCCACAGTACCTTGCTCCGCTCCTCTCCCATGCGTTACAACAGATACCTCCTTCTCAACATGCTTCGACACCCATTTATCTGTATGCAACAGCCGGTATGAGGATGTTGCCCGAATCCGAGCAGATTGCGATTTTGGAAGCTACGTGTTCAACTATACGCCAAGAATATCCTTTTCTAGTAGGCAAAGCATCATCTGCTGGACCTTGTGGAGAGAACATCAGGATAATATCGGGCGAGGAGGAAGGGATGTGGGGCTGGGTTGCCGTCAATTATCTCATGGACGGCTTTGGACACTCATCGCATTCGAAAGAGACGAGTTCAGAGGGAGCGCTGTTACCGCTGGAGCCGTTAGCAGATCCACCACCCGACTCGTCTCAGGATAGCGTCACGCCCGTAGATGTGAATCACCATCTGCCGACATTTGGTTTTCTGGATATGGGAGGAGCGTCGACCCAGTTGGCCTTCTCGCCTACCCCAGAGGAATTATCGAAATCGGCCTACCCAGAAAACGAGCTGGGCAGAGTGAAACTTCGACTTCTGAGTGGAGAGGATGTGGAATGGCCAGTCTTTGTCGCGTCTTGGCTGGGGTATGGGACGAATCGCGCTAGAGAACGATATGTCGATCAGCTGGTTACTCAGTGGAGGGGTTCTCACAGTGACGAGACCGCAGTTGATCTTACCCAGCCGATTGAGGATTCGTGCCTACCAAAGTCTCTACGCCTACCTTCCAGTGACCCTTCTCGGCACCCCGACCTGATCGGAACAGGAGCCTTTGCTCAATGCTTGCACGAGCTCACACCGCTCCTGGAACACTCGACACCCTGCCCGTCGAGTCATTGCTTGTTTGCAGGTCGTCCTACGCCGTACATCGATTTTGAGCGCCAGGACCAGAGAGGGTTCATCGGCGTTAGTGAATACTGGTATACTGCTCAGCAGGTCCTTGGGCTCGGCGGAATATGGGATTGGGGAGAATGGGAGCAGGGCATGGGCGATTTCTGTCGGCGTGATTGGACGGGAATCGAGGCGCAGGTCGAGAAGGAAAAGGGCTGGCTGGGTGCTGAGGTATGTTGGACTTTATAACGTTTGAAACCGAGCTGACGGGCAGGTCGAGCTTTCACGCCTCCAGATGCAATGCTTCAAAGGTGCATGGATCTCGAATGTGCTACACGAAGGCATCGGTATCCCAAGACTAGTCGATGCTGGCGGCAACGATACCCTCACCGGTGGAGAACTCGGAGATACCAATACTGAGGCAGAGCGACGAGCGAGGGAAAAGGGTCTACTGGAAGCCAAAAAGAAACACCATTTCCAATCGATGGATGAAGTCGATCAAACCGCCATCAGCTGGACACTCGGCAAAATGGTCATCGAAGCCAGTAAAGCCGTTCAACCCCGCTCTCTGGCCGTGGAAGGAGCATGGCATGACCGCATACATCTCCATGATGTCGAGCACCATCTCAACAGACTCGGTATTCAGACAATGTGGGCTTATGGGTTCATAGCATTCGCTTTCGCCTTCTGCATCTTTACCCAGCTTCGGCGTAGGTATAGGCTGTTTGGATACAACAGCAACTATCGCCGGGGTAGGAAGCCGTCCGTGTCCCAGGGACCTCCAATATCACCAACTTCTGCTGGGTGGTGCTGGTCACTCAGCACTTCGAGCGATTCTTCATCCTCAGGGTACTCAAGCCTGGAGGAAGGCTTCGACCTGACTCCCACTAAACCCTCGCGACCAACAGTCGGGCGGTTGAGGGTGTGGTCTTTACGCCTTTCGTCCCTCCTTCGCCGCAAAGGCCCTTCGCTACCTTTCTCGGCACCCCGAAGAAGCAATCGACACGCCTCGATGCCATTGACAAGCGCGTACGGGTACAGATCATCGAATGAGGGCCATCCTTCTCAACCTCCTTCACCAACCAGGTCCCACTCTTTCTTCATCCCTGCATCGTCGTCGCAGACCCTAATTGCGCCATCGACTCGCCCACCATCTACTACACCTGATAATGGCCGCCCATCATCTAGTTCTTCCATGTCGGCCTTGACATCACCTCCGAGGTCCAAAGCAGTTCGACCTTTTCAGAATCGGCAAATGTCGTCTGCCCACGCTATCGGTGCTGGTGCAGGTGGAGGTGGAGGAGGTGACGGCTGGAATGATCCCCCTATCGCCATGTTCTCACATTCTCTTGGCGATGTAGGAGCTTCTGGGAGCGGAAGCTTGACGCCCAACGGTATTCATGGTTCGGGCACTAGTTTCGGTCCCGCAATTAGTAGAAAGTCAAGTCGGGTCAACTTGAATGAGATGGGTCTAGCCCAGCGGAGTGCTAGTCGGACGGGTACTCCCTTCGAGTAGACATACTGTAGTACGTATATACATAAAGGACACTTGAATCAACATATAATATGCATATTATCATCATCAACCTCTCTCTGACATTATCTGAACACCGAAGCCATTAGTCGCGGCTCGCTTGACGTCCATCTCATTCTACCGAATTATACATCAAAGACATGATCGGCCGAATCGAGATCCACGACGAGCCTCCCAGTCTGTTTCTTTTGCTGCAACCTCTTCATTTCGCCCCATACGAGTTCCCTCATTTTGGCATGATCAGTTGGTCTTTCAGGTCGATAGCCCCTTGATGTCAGCTCACGAGAAAAGCAAGAAGAATGGTAACGGACAAGAGAAGGTTCCTAGCCATATTGGCCGCAACCAGCGAATTGTCACCCCTGCTGTCGGGCGCGGTCTGAATATGCTCGAATCGAACTTGCAAACCCGCATCATAAGGGTCGGGTATCTTGCATTGGGGCCAAGCAAGTCTGATAGCGTACCACCCTGTCGATCAGCTAAAGTCTGACTTTAGCGGCTTACACATGAATGGTCGACCATCCTTGAGATTCTGCTCGTCGTGTGACACACCGTAGCTGGTGAGGTGGTGGCTGGTGAGATCGAATCGATGTGCTGTCCAGAGCTCATTCTTCTTATTCAGCTGGCTTATCATGAAAGTTCGGGATGACTTACCTCGTTCCTGTGCTTGGCAAGGGAGATGATCACTCGTGGGGGCTCGTCGGACAGCTGATAAGCTACAGCGTCAGCAGAATCACCGTTTTGTTTCAAGGTCTTACATTCCCACAACTCCATTAGCAGTGTAGCAGCATTTTCGAACTGTTTCTGTGATGTCAGCGAAAGCTGGACGGGCTTTAAGATTCCCTCACGTTATGTACAGCGCCATTAATGCTTGCAGCTATGACGGGCGGAACAAATAGCTTATCGCAAGATCGTTGGGGAATTGAAGTTAGATTATGACGGATCAATCTATCTCATCAGCTGATGTTCGGGCGAACTTGCAGCCTACCTCTTATAAGTCATCATCATGAATGCTGTCAAGGGGACCTCATCAACTTGATATCCCACACTGATCCTCTCCATCGATCTCTGATAATCCTCATCAGGCCACGCCAAGGCCCAGGAGTACAGCTTCTGAGTGACCAAATTCCAAGGCTGAGCTTTCTCGTCAGTTTGCATACTGTCCGTAACGTGAATCCTATCTCGTCGGGGGGTTTCATGTTGACTTGCACGAGGTGGGGTCATGTACGTTCTAGATGGCTGCAAGATCGATTTTGGAAGAGCGTCCGGTGCGGTCTCGAATGCCGTGGATCGTGGCATGCAGTTGTTGCCGTACCCCGATGGCAGCTTACCAGTAGTACCAGCAGGACTGTGAGACAAAGCCGGCATACTATCGGGCTGGGGAACGGGGGATTGTCTATGAGAAAGGATGCTCTCGGAAGGGGCAGCGGGTAAATCGTGTTCTCGGTGGATGACCCCTCCAGGAGCTTCAAACACCATATCGCGTCCCTTTGGCATACCAGGCGGAGTTCGAGGGGTGGCAGCAGAATATGTTGGTCCGCTTGGATTTCGATAACTTGACTTGCCCATGTGACTCTCTGTCGGCGGCTGGATGTTGATAGTGGGACCACCAGGTCGAGGTGGCGAGATGTTTTCGCCAGGTGCAGGGAGTTCCACCTCAGAGCCCCAGATGAGATCACCATTACCTGAAGCAGCTCGATGAGTTCCATGACCGCCTGAAGCCGCGAGCTTCGTACCTTGAGACGGGGTTCCCGAAATATACGTCTGTATCGAAGGCATAAAGTGGACAGCCTGTTCGGCTGGGGCGTCATATCCATATTGAGCGGCGGCACTTGAGTATTGTCCGTGAGGCTGAGCATTGACATTGGACCCGATGGCGGGATATCCAGAGTGTGGACCACGGTGAAGACCTAGCATCTCGCCAAACTCTGGGCCAAGCTCATTGAAGATTATGTTGTCGAGCAGATCGCCCATCACATCTGGCTCTGGGGCAACTTCTTCACCGTACTGCTCAAACAATCCTTGATTGTGTTTTTGCTTCTCAAGTTCCGAAAATCGCGCATCGAATGCTTCCAAGCGCGACATGATCTATCAATCAGCTTCTCTTACATCCCTTAGATTTAGCCCAGACTCACCTCATTTACCCACGGAGGCGGCGCAGACTGATGAGCCTCCTCAACGTCGGAACGCCTACTCTCGCTCTTCCTCTGATGCTTATCCTTCGATGCCTTCCTCTTGTGATTCAGTTGTACCAAATCAGGTGCCTCGATGGAGTGACCTTGAGCCTTGATATCCTTCAGCTCCACCACCCTCGCTCTCGCAGCCCGATTCAATGCCTTCTTCGCTTCTCCACCAATCAAGTTCAATCGAGCAGCGTCGAGCAGCTGGCAGAGGGTTTCGTCGTGAAATCGAGAGTCGGCGACGATCTTCTTGACGTTACTGACGGTCGTAGGAGCGAGAGAAGCGGGTCGAGAGTTGGCTACCGATGCGCCATCTTCGGAAGCTCTGGTTCGGTGTTGCGTGATAGGATGGGTTGGTCGGCATTGAGGTCGCGCTGTTTTGTCCGACGTGACTGAAAGAGGTCTTTCTACTTGATCTTGGAACGTGTGCTCTGGTTGGCGATGCTCAGGGGCTTTATTGGAGCGAGACGATGGACTTTGACCGGCCTTGGCACCCGGTTGAGCACCGTGTCGTGAAGGCGATGGCACAGTGGCCGAAGGGGCTTTTCTGGTAGGGGTTTGGTTGGTCCCCGTCGGCGCTTGCTCCTGTTCATCAGCTTGCCGGCTGTGTTTTGACAGAGTGATAACTGACGTCTTCTATGGTCTCGACATATGCGCTTCTTGCATCTCTTGCCTTCTGAGCATGGGAAGCTTGTCCTCCAATGCCTTGTGGCGAGCCGCCATAGGCGATGCCTTGCCCTTGCAACCCTGGCCCTCCCAATCCCACTCCCATACCAACTCCAGCACTGTTGCGCATGACAAAGAGAGGTCTCTGAATTGATGCGCCCATCGGTACGCCAAATGGAATACGCATGAACGGTTGTTCCCTCACCATTGGTATCGATTGAGGCTGACTTGGGGGCTGAGCCGGGCCGGAGATTCTCATCGGTTTTCCATCTTGGAATGACGGGCCACTTGTCGAAGTCTCGTATGTTTGCCTCGGCCCTTTGTGTCCTCCGGAAGGTTCGACTTGGGCAGGTCCAGCATTCTCATTTGACGCTTGGAGCTGGGCGAGTGCTTGAGCTCGAGCTTCCGCCATCGCTTGATTCTGTTTCTGGGCAGCTTCGATATGTGAGAATGGGTAATCGTGGTGTGGAGGATGTATGTGGGGTTGCTTTGGTGGAAAAGCTTGTTCGTGTTGTCCTGATAGCGGGTCGACGGGAACCGGGACACGTTTAGTCTGGGATGTCACTGATTTGGCGATTGGGCTTGGTGGTAAAGAGTGATTAGGAGGGTTTCCATGAGGATATGCCATATCAAGCGAACCTTTGTCTGGTGATCTCTTCCTTTGAGTCTGCTAATCAGTGTCTTGGCAAGCTGAACAAAATCTGACGCACAGTATCCGGATTCTGCTTCCCAGAATCTTGACCGAAAGTCCCCATCCCCACGCTGCCAGTCTGGTCTTGATTGGTATCCTGTCCGATGACGGGGCCGAGGGTTGGTGGGCGACCAAGACCTGCTCCTCGACTCATCACCTCGCTCTCCCGAGTAGGTAGACGTCCAGCTGATCCCTTCTGCACTACTCTCTGCTGTTGCTGATTGCTAGACAAGGCCGCGAAAGGTAAAGTCTGACTCGCATCGTATGCGAATGGGTGGGCCGGACGTCCTGGAAGAGGGGCGTGGCCAGGGTCATGAACAGTATGGGGGCGAGTTGGAGGTTCTATCCTTCTCAGTCGCTGTAACGCAATAGAGGCTTACGAGAATCATATGGGCCGAACATCCCTTCTGGCGGCTGATACCCTTCGACCTGCACGTCTGCGACCCAGGGAAGGACTATGCATCAGTTCTAACCCGCTCGCGTGATCATACCTTTCAGGTGCGGACTTTATCGTCAGCCCGGCTCCCGCTCAAAGAAGTAATGGAACTTACGGTGGAGTTTTGTTAAAATCACTAGGCTGGATGTCTGGCGGAGTCGATCTTTTACCTTGCGATTTCCCTCCTAGTGCTTTCGGAACTGATTCTGGGCGCAGATCAAACGCATGTATATATTCGTAGGAAGGTGGGTGACGGGTAGAAGGTGGGTCGTAGGTTTCAATGGTGAATGGACGAGATAGCGTCAGCGACATGCTCAGCGTCGAAGCGGAAGGGTAGCGAGATGGGAGTGCAAGAGAGCCAACAGCACTCATGTGGGTCTGTTGTTTGGCTCGCAACGCCAAAGGAGGCCGATCGCCAGCGTTTCTGAAGGCACTAGTCTACCTCGAAAGGTCCCCTGTCAACTAGACCAACAGTGACGGGTGGGTGTGTCCTGAGATATTCTGGAAGGATGGAACGTGTGATACGACCAAATTGGGAGGGGTTTTTCGGACTCACCTTGCCGTGGCATGTATAATGGTTGCCCATTTGTGTTGGTGCCATGACCTCTATCGCCCTCTATCACTGCTTTCGCTCGCTGCAGAATAGTCGGCATGGTCGAAGAATGATCGAAGAATGATTGCAGGAAGATGTACGGCGAGATTCGAGAAACAAAAACAAGACAACGAAAGGAGGTAGTGAGGAGGATGAAAACAAAATGATGGTATCTGTGTGTCGTGTACCTCGAACAAATTAGGGGTACGATGGAATATCCCTCAACCTCGTTCTTATCGTGGTAACGAATATCAATATGGATGAAGACAGGTAGATGAGTTAGGTGATTAGAGTGGCCACTAGTGTTCTGGCTTGGCTTCCTCTTTCATCAGCGAAGGCAATGAATGTAAGGCGTTTCGCATTGTGAACTAGCCACGCTGAAAAGCGCAATCTACCTCGAAGCTGGAAGGTCCTTTGAGACCAGAACCGGTACATTCCTTTGATTTCAGTATTCTCGGAATCTCCGCCGAGGATAGCAATCTGTTGATCTTTAGCAGTACAGTTCGAAAGAGGTCTTTAGACGACAAGACTGCTTGAAGATGAAGGAGGAGAGGGTTAGTAACCGTTGCTGCAATGACTGTATTAGATGGCAGGTATAAATTACCTAAAGTAGCAATAGTGTATATCTAATAGCGTAGATCTAAACATGGGGAATGAATAAAAACGCATACTTGAATGCAAAAAGTTGGGTTTCAAGGTGGAGGTCGTCCAGTTAACCTTGAATTCAACCACTCACAAGAGCACGGAGAAGATGCAAGCAGTGAGTCGCTCTTGCCTCTTGTTCTGATCAGACATCAGAAGAAGGAACTTATTCAAAGGTCTACATCCCACCGGAAGAGCAGGATCCGCAAGATCTCGCGTGGATGCGAGAAGCCTTGGTTATGGTGAGCTGACCTTTACGGTAGTTGTGCAGGATTGACGAGACAGGCAGAACAAGCTTTGGAAGCCGAGGAAGTACCTGTCGGATGTGTCTTTGTCAAAGATGGTCAAGCGATAGCTCGGGCGAGAAACAGGACAAACGAATGGCACAACGTAAATCGGGCCTTGCACGGTCTTGTTATGCCGCTGACTGGCAGGCGACACTTCATGCTGAACTGGAAGCTATCGACCATCTCCTGCCTTCGAATCCGGCACCGCTATCTTCAATAACGCTATACGTCACCGTGGAGCCATGTGTCATGTGTGCGTCTGCCTTGCGGCAGATCGGGATAGGGCGGGTGGTGTATGGTTGTGGAAACGATAGATTCGGAGGATGCGGGAGTGTCATTTGTATCAACTCGTCGTGAGTTGGAGCCGCTCTCTTAAGACCTGTGGCTGACTAATAGGCCAACACTCAACTCTCATCCCCCTTTCACTGCTGTGGGAGGGTACTACCGTGAAGAAGCAATCATGCTACTACGCCGGTTTTACATGTCTGAGAATTCAAACGGTACGCGCACCTGATTATCTATAAGAGAGGTCCAATCCTGAACGGTTCTAGCTCCGAATCCTAAGAAGAAGACAACCAGGGTCCTCAAGACCGATATCCCTCCTCCACCAACGTCATCACTCCCAGTTTCGAAAACGCCTAGTCAGGTAAACGTGAGAGCTGGTGTCGAGCCAGCTGCTTTGGGGGAGCCTCTCCCAACAGGTTCAACGAGGTCCAGTGTTTCTGAGGGCGCAACGCCCGCCGGCCTGTAGACTGTCCAATCAAGGGTGAATAAACGTTATAATCTGTATTATTAGCCATCGTCACCTGTTGTAAGCATGCTATGCCACCCACATCTTCTTTATACAATTCAAGCAAGTGATCGAGCTCCCGCCGAGGTAGTCCGGTACGATAGACGACTTCCTCGAAAGTAGCGATGCCGTCGAAATACTGGACGCACCTATACTGTCAGCTCTAGCTCTCTACAATTCTAGCAGAACGAACAGGTCAAATTTGCTCGCCCAAACTTCGTCCCTCCGTTCACCGGTGACACCAACACCCTGTTCCCGAATCACCCTCAACCACCTGGCTTCATCCTTCTGAGCTCTTCCAGGCTTGAAAATAAAGCTTCCGGTGAAAGCAGGAATATCTTCCGGCTCGATTACATCCTCAGAGAACGTCATATCGCCATACGATTGCGGTCCATCGCCGTCACCACCATCTGAATCAAGCTCTAACTCGGGATCATAATCCATATAAGATTGTTCCATGGTCATTGGACCATGCTGCTGAGGTTCCGGTACTGTCGCAAGCGACTCCAGTGGATTCATGGTCTTTACAGCTCTGGGAGTTATTTGGTCTGGGGTGATAGAATGGGTTAAAGATGGCCTGGAATCGGTCGAGATGAGACTCTCGGCGTCGCCGGACCGGGGCGATCGCATGTCCGATCTGCCAGACGTTGTCGATAAGGATGTCCGTCTCTCTCGAGCCGCCAACCACCGAGTCCGTCTTCGATTCCACAATTTCAACCATGCCTCGCGCTTGATCTCTGGCCTAGCATAAATCCTGGCCCGGATATGAACCTGGATTACGAGGTCGTGCTTCATGAGCCAAATGAGCGCTTCGAAGTAGACAAGACGTTCGTCCGCCTTTTGCCCAGGCTGATTCTGGATGTCCTTCGGTAGGCTGTGTCGGTAATGGGTTGGATGCTGAGAGATTGAAGAGAGGAATGCTCCGAGTTTAGGTAGTGATCTGAATCGAGTTGCAAAGCGGTCCGAGTGGTCTTGCCATGATGTGCTGCCAATCAATATGGCCCATTTCGTTTCAATGATTACTCACGACTGCCCTGCAAGAGTAGTGGGCATCACAATCGTTCGCAAGCGATTATTGATAGGATCCACCAGGATAGCTTTCTTATTCTGCACCAGCTCTCGAGCCAGGGGAATCACGATGCCCTCCAAATCGAATCGCAGTAGATGAGCGATGTTAGCCAGCCTGTATCATCAGCTGATGCCCATGATAATAAGTGGGCGACGAACGTTTTCGAGACATCACACGCCTCAATAAGAGTTTTCAGTAGTTCCCCCTCATCCCCTTCTGCACTCGTATCCTTCGAGCTTCGTCGCGAGTCATTAGCCGAGGTCAGGCCCGAGGACGCCCTCGAAGCAGAGGCAGAGACTACCACGCCTAAGCCATACAAACCCTGAGCGATCTCTTCCGACTTTTCGGCAGCTCGATCATCTATCAAGAGTAGCGTCTGCCATGGCTCAACCTTGAAGTCGGCGGTTTTGCTGCTGATTCCTCCCGGCGGTAATTGGACAAGAGCATCGTTCCAGTCTTCATCGTCAGACAATGACGACAGCGAATCGTGATCGTCGACTTCGCCCCAATGTGCCCATGCTTCGTCTGTTTCGGCACTTTTGGGTGAGAGAACGATCGGGAATGTTATGTCGGCTAACGATGCGCTTATCGTGGTGGGTAAATTGGCGTATAGTGGGTTTGCCGCTCGATGCTGGAGTTGATAGATCTCGGCGTACAGCTGGTTGAGAGACCGATCGAGTGAACACTTTTCGTACACGATTTTGTTGCATTCACGGATTGGCATAGCTATAGATGTCAGCTCGAATGTCATAAGAGGATCACAATGAACGCACCCTCTGCCATACACTTGTCCTTGATCTTAGCCATTTCGTGGGCTTCCCTCGCAATATAATTGTCCCTGACCTGCAACTCGAATGCCGCAGCTGTCCACTTGAATGCGATCTCTTTGTACACCTCATCAAACAAGTTCATTGGCGAGACCGAGTCAATCGTACTTCCGATTTTTGGATCCGGCTTATCGAGGATAATGACCAGGTTGAACATATTGAGCTCCGGTGGAGTATCGTCGCTGCCTTCCGTCCTTGTCCTCGAGGTGGAATTTTCACTATCGCGGTTCTCTGGGGAGGAAGGACTGGATGGGCCCGGTAAAGAAGGGTCCGGGGATGATTCGCCGCCTTCGACTACTGTTCCCAGGTTGCTTGGCCCATGTGATCTGGGACGCCTACCACGAGCTGTGGACCGTATATCTGCTTCCTCCTCGTCCGGTGTCGGATAGGCCCACCTCCCATCTACATTACTCGTGACTGGATGACCTACAAAGACGAGCTCATCAACGCATATTTCGAATTTCCGATTACAAGCCGTTCGTGATGGGGCGAGCATGTCAGACAGGAAATCCAGCGAGTAGTTGAGCGAATTGTGGTATTGTGTCTCGTCATAGTCGTCCTTTGCCTTATCGTCATCTGTCGCTCTCCCGCCCCTTGAGCGGGATGCTTGCCGATGTTTCGTAGATGAGCTTCGTCGAGTTTTGGCTGCGAATGTCACGGTCCCTTCGTCCTTATTCGCATAGCTCCCAATCGAAGTCAGTTCCTTCCCTCCAGCCATCCGCGAGATCCTCGAATCGCCGGCAGAAGTACTTGTATCATTGACCTCATCATCCGAGTCCTGGCTGACTTGACTATCCGAATCACTGGCCTCACCGTTGTCCCCTTTCTTTCCCAGCTGCAACTCGGCCAGCCTTTGTAATTCTTTGTTCTTGTCTTTTAGAGATCCTAGAGGGCTTTTGAGGGAAGGAGATCTCCTGTCCTTGTATGAGTCGTATGGCGGGGCGAGACTTCCATTACTCTTCTTGCTCCTATTCGTAAATCCGCTACTGGACGGATCGTCCCAGCCGCCGAGACCACTTCGATTCCGGAGCAGATACTTCGGGGTTGGTTCAGGAGTAGATATATAGTCCGCGG